>JAVQJL010010739.1:0-10557 GCA_036024295.1 Nannoperca obscura | reverse complement strand
ATTTTATTTTTCTGTATATGTATATATTGCTATTGTTGGCACCCACGCACCAAAACAAATTCCTTGTATGTGAATACATACTTGGCAATAAACCGGATTCTGATTCTGATTCTGATTCTAAGTGAGAATATACTTGGTTGCATGGGCCACTCTCCCTCTGCAACGCCGTAGGAGTACTAGGTTGCACGGGCCATTCTCCCTCTGCAACGTCGTAGCAATTGCGTCAACACACAGTCGACATGAACACGTGTGATCTCTCTGATTGCTCCTTCTGCTCTCCGCTCTTCTTCTCCGCTCTCCTGCTCTGCTCTCCTCCCCTTCTCCCTCTGCCGAGTCCCTTAAAGACATCCCTGGCATCGACTAACAGCTGCAGCTCTGATTGAGCCAATGAGCTGCTTCATCCAATCACCCAGGTGTACAGCAATCACCACGACCATGCCCTGGATATAGGACAGAGAGGAGAAAAAAAGAAAAGAAAAGAAAAACATACGTGCCAACCATGTTCTGGCACGTAACAGTGACACTATGCTAAAGTTGTAATAGGAGCTTGTTCCGAAGCCTCTAAACCCTAAAAACAGCTAATGCAAATATGCAATATGGCCCAATGAGATGTTAAGGACTTTCCCGTATTCTGTGCACAGTTCTTGCAATATGGCCCAATGCAATTATTTCCCAATGTATATTTTGTGAATAGCTAAACTCTTATGAACTTAGAACTTATATGAAACTTTTATGTTAAACATATCAAGGCCAGTACATCAGTATGTTTTTTTACGCCATGTTTTTTACGCCTGTATTCTACATGCTAGTGAAACTGCCCCATCCACTTAAAGGCTAATACCTAAATTGCCTTTCACTTCAACTCAATTCTTCATTATTTCTTTCACGTCTTTTATGCCATCTACCAGGAATGACGAAGACCAGGCTAAAGCCTCTCTTGCGGGCAGGCTCTATTTCTGTCCTTGCTTTAATACCTCTCATGAATAAGAGAAATAATAGAATATCATGCCATACTAATTGAGAAAAAGGCTAACAAGTGCATGGTGTTGCTAAGGCCCAAAAAACCAGAGGCTCTTGTGTGACATAGACTTACACAGGTTTTTGATGTAGTTATCTAGCTCTCCCAGCAGTTTAAAGCTGAGTTCATTGATTCTATATGAGATAGTATTTCAGGAGACTCGATAGGGAGCTGTACTAAAGCAGCCCTCATATTGATGTACCTGCCTTCCATGTCTGTAGGTTTCTTTTTTACTTCAAACGCGGTGCTCCAACGTTGTGTCTCAACCCCCTGTTTCCTTTATCCTAAGGTCCCTCTTTTTGTTTTTCCCATCTTAATGTGTGGAGTGGAGCTATAAGTAGTTGAAGATATTAGTGGAAAGATAAGGATAAATCATTTTTCATTGCCAGAGCTGTCTTCTGATCCATATGCAAGGTAGACATCAAAGAGCGGCTGAAGATTAGAAGAGAGCTCCTGCTTTTGTCAAAATAATCACTGCAACTACCTATATAAAGTCACACAGACTCATCCTGCAAAGTCTTTGGAGTAATTTGAATTTCACAGGTCCTATATATAGATTTTAATGCTGGGCGTGAAACAGTACATGGGCTAATTAATGTGAACTAGTTACTCTGTTTATTCATTTAGCAGGTTAAATCATTGATGTATACTATTGACTCTGATTCAGATGGAATTATTAGACAGTGAAATGATTAATGTAGCTAGTGCTGTTTAGTACATTTTAAAGCAAAGTTAATTGAAACATTTGCAGCCTCAACAAGAAAGCCCAGTCATGATGTAATAATTACATTTAATAGATTGTTAAATATGTTTAATATTCATTCTGACCTATTAAAAATACACTTGTCTTGACCACCAGTGATACTATTTAGCAATGTTTATGAGCAGGTCCCCGTTTTGTTAGTATGTCGTGCAAGAACGCAGCGACACGCACATGCTTGGTTAGATAGTTGGTGGCAGAAACTACAGCCTAACCAATAAATTGGCCACACCAGTGTATTAGCAGACGTTAGCTTACAACAGACCTATTGTTATCAGTGTAAATGTAGGTGGATAAGCAACAACAATTGACAGTACAGCAATGCCACAATATGTTTTAGGGTAATTTAAAAACAGGATCACCACTACATAGTGTGTCCACCATAGCACACTGCAAAGGTTCCCTCTCACTATGTACCTTGGTCACAATTTTGGGGATAATCCAATTGATGGTATCCTTGTCAAACCTGTTTATGTTATGTGTTTATGTAAAATAATTACTTTTGGCTGACTAATCATTATTGATTTTTATCCTTTCCAATATTGATATTGGTATGGGCTGGAAATAGTCCATGCATATTGTTTTTAGGATAAGAAATCTCATCATCTGGTGTGCTGGCCTTTATATGTCACCCTCCTGATGACAGCTTTATAACTTTATATGTATGACTACAAAAACACCTCCTTTTAGATTGGAGCGCAGAAGCTACACAATAAGCAAATAATCTAGACATACATTTCCAATAAATTATAGGTTTGCTGATATTTTGCAATTCTTTTTTTATAAACAAGTGGCGTAGAGCTTCAGAACTCCTACTACTACTACTACTACTTCTTTAAGGCACCTATTTTCTTGCAAAATTGTAAGTAACTGTCCTGCACTGACAGTGTGACTGGCATTCTGTAGAGCAACTTTATAGAAACTGAAATGCTTAGCTATATTTTATCCGATGATATTTGTTACTAAGAAAACATCCAACTTATTTTGCTCTTGTTACATTACCATACGCGCTAACCTAAGATGGTACTCAAAAGAAGCTGCAGACCATCATGCTTGCATTAGGGTCCTGCACTGTTTCGACTGCCAACAGATAACTTGTTTCGTCACACACACTAGTGAAGTCTGACCAGAGGACTGTGCGATTGAGGGGAAGGGTCAGTTCTGATTGGAGAAGTTGGGCCAGCTGGGCACTCTCTAGAGTAAGCAACACAGCCGTATGCCTTTTCTGAGGCATGAAAAAAAACGTGCAACTCCCTGGCTGTAGTCACCTTCCCCCCTGGCTGTAACAGCATGGGATTCTAATCCTATCCAAATCAGGGAGTTCTTCTTCCCAGGTATTCGAGGCTGTCCTAATGTCTGCTGGTAGGATTGGATCATCCCACTCCAGCTCCTTTATCCATTGCTGCTGGACCAGAACTTTAGCACGAGTGAGGAAAGGGTGAGGATCATACTGGCTGGCTGAGACTTTGTATACATTCCTGAGAGTCAGGGAAGAGTACTCTACTCTTCAGTACCTGTAACTGAGGCTGTAAGCAACTCAGAGCCAAACCAGCCCCAAGGATCTTCCATGAGGTCCTATGTGGTTGTTATTCAGCCAAAGCTCTGTAGAGGCAGCCCAGGCTTCTTGGGGCAGGTGTTAAATGACCACAGGACAGTTGCTGGCCCACTCGAATCTCAAACCCACCTGTGACCAGATAGGTGCGTAAGCGGTCCAAGTGATTCTTGGCTTCATTAGCAGAGGGAAGACTATGCAAACAATTGTCCACATAAAAGGACTGAATGAAGAACATCCTTATCACCTGGCTGTGAAATTTTCACATGGTGCTGCAAGGCGTACATGGCATGTGCTACTTGTGGTACCGAAGGATAAGACTTGCCACTCATACACGCCTACCGGTTCATTCCTTTCCAGGTGTCTCCAGAGCAAACAGAGCAGGGGTTTGTCTGATCAGATCGAAGTCTGATCTGATGGAACGTGGATATGATGTTTCTGCTAATAGCATAATGGTACTGCAGGAGAACACTGTGGTGGAAATCTGGAAAATGAAGTCTTCTGAAGTAAAGTATTTTGAGTATTTATTAAGCTTTCTGCAGAAAGGACCAACTGTTGTACACGCAAAGGGTGTCTGACAACACAGTGGTACCGAGGGCTCTGATTGCCTTGTATTTAAGCATGGAAAGCAAAGACATTAACGTTTCCTCCCCCATATGGTTTCCTTTGAAGTAGGCACAGCCAGATAAGCCGACAGGTATATGATACTTCACAAAGTTTATGATGTTTACAGAAAACACAGACCTAAACAAAGGAATTCTCTTGTCCTTTAGATCTGTTACCATTTGAAATACAGTACATCATACATACATCAGATCCCCCCCCCCCCACACACATCTCATCCCTTCTTGTCATACTTGACAATCAAGTATTTACAAACAAATAAATCTTCAACATATTCAAACATATCACACCTGACGGTTAAAGATATATCATCAGTCATGTCATTTTCTTGATTGTTCATCATTGATTACATAAATCAACAAACATCTTACTCATCCTATGGTTATGGAGTCAGTCTGTCCCATGAACAACAAGCTTTGGAGTCTTTGGGTACATGCTGAAAGCCAGAATGTGTCCAGAGTAAAGTCCATTTCCACAGGAGTGCCGCCTGAAAAACCTCTCCTCCCTGATTTGCTGGGAGTGAGTAAAAGCCAGGTTGAGACTTAAGAGGAAAACCTCCTAAACAGTTATGAGGGAAAACCTTCCAACCCTCACCGTACAGTCTAGAACTAAAATAAACAAATTCATTAAATTCATTCATCACAAGTCATTAATCCAACCAATTACATTTTGACTTCATCATCATTGCAAAATGGAGGAACCCATTTAGGGATTGTATCTAAACCTACAGTGTGATCTTGGTCCTGTTGAGGAAGGAGAACATACTGTCCAGTAAGTGTGTTTTTAGGAATGTTCTAACCGTAATAAAGAAAACATAGTAATCATTGTTATTACAGATATTTAAACACAAAATCTCGAAATGATGACATGGTGCGTTTCATCGCTGTCCAGTGGTGGTGAATCGTTAGCAATGTTTTTTTTCTTGATGCAGATGAGACAGCGCTTGGCTTACATCTCTATCTGTGTTGGTCAGCGCAGCCCCACTTTGATACTCTACTGTGTGTGCAGTGTGGGTGTAAGATCATCAAGTGGTTCTGGAATTCTCTTGCAGTGATTTGCAAGAATCCAGGTAGCTCTCTCAGCCACCTTCGCAGCTGTCTGAGTATCAGTAACACCTGGTAAGGTCCTTGCCACCGTCTCTGTCTCCAGCTCTTCCTTCTAAAATCCTTCACCACTATCCAATCCCCAGGCTTCAGATCATGGAGTCTGTCATCTGGAGCTGGTAGGGCGTCTTTCACCCGCTTGTGAATATCAGATAAAGCAGAAGACAGGTTGGCACAATAACAGAGTATATCACTTTCACATAGGTTGGTAGATGGTAGTTGTCTTTTTACTGGTCCTATACCAGTGTTTGTGGTCTTCCAAACAGGATTTCAAATGGGCTGAGGCCGTATTTTGGTCTTACTCTGGCTCTCATCTGCATGAGAACAATGGGAAGGACTTTTGTCCATAGCAAGCCTGTTTCTTGACAATATTTAGCTAATTTGTTTCAATGTGCCATTTTTCCTCTCCACTGCCCCGCCACTCGCTGGGTGGTAAGCACAGTGTTGTCTCATGTTAATGCCAAAATACCCACCAATATGTTTTAAAGTTGTACTTACAAACGGTGGTCCATTATCACTGCAGATTTTACCTGGAATTCCCCAGCTGGGAATTATCTCAGTGATTAGAGCCTTAGCTACTGCTCCTGTGTCCTGCTTGGATGTAGGAAATGCTTCTATCCATTTGGAAAACATATCAACAATCACCAAACAAAACTTTTTCCCTTCGTTCTGTGTTAGTTCTATAAAATCCATCTGAAGATTATCAAATGGTTTTTGTGGTGTTGGATGAGCTGTCTGCTGTACAGGGATACCTTTTCTTGCATTATTGGTGGCATAGATTACACATTTTTGATAAAACTTTTGAGCAAAATTTGTGAAACCTTTAGTGAACCAATGTTTTGTAATAGCTGCCATCATCCCCCCTTTTGACACATGATCCAACCCATGTGTCAACTTAGCATAATGTGGAAATAGGTATTTAGGCAAGCAAGGTTTGTCATTGGGGTCATACCAAACCCCCCTCCCTTTTCACACATCCACTCTTTGCCCAAATGGCTCTTTCAGCTGCATCAGCTCGTCCTTGTAACTCCTGTAAATCAACAGCAGGGGTTGAAGGAGCTGTGGAAACCAAAAGTTGTTTATCAATTGTGAGTGGCAGATTTGCTGCACTCTTGGCAGTAATGTCTGCTCTCACATTTCCCTGTGAAGCAGTGTGAGCTTCACACTTGCAGATTGCAACCTTTCTGGTTGACCATAATCTCTGATTTTGGAATGATGACCACTGGCTCCATACCCTTAATTAAGTCTACATCATGCTTACCTATAGCCCATCGTGTCTTGGGAACATCCTGTAGGGCTAAATGTAAAGTGACATCACTAGAATCAGATAAATATTGTTTTTCAACTCTACCTGTGGTAACAGTTCAACTGTTCTACCAGCTTGCACTACTGAAGCAATATGTTGCCTGAATGTGTTTAAATAAGAATTAAACTGGATGTGGGGGTCCCCTGTGGGCTCCCACACATCAGCCAGTACACATTTGTTTCATTTATGGATCCAAGTCTTGCCATTTATCACGTGTATGTTTTGCCAAGAAACGTGGAGTTGATCTGATCATATCAAAAAGTATATTGATTCCCATATAATCATATAAATATAATGGAATCACAGTTCTGGGTAACTTTACTGCAACCGCACATCTGTGTTTTGTCCAAAACAAATTAATCAGGGTTAGCTTCTCCTCTGTGTCGCCTCATTGTGAGTGTCTGTGCAGTGTAAATTCTGTATGTTCATGTACTCTGTGTTCAGCAGTGTTGTAGTACTTGAGATCGACCACTTTTTGAAGGTCTCGGTCTCTTCTCGGAATCGACCGCATTTGTTCTCGGTCTCAGACTAAGAGGACTCAGGATTTTATTTCGAGACCGGTTGAGACCACAGCTGCGGGGATATCATTAAATTGTCAGCACATTGTCTGATTTATTTCTCTTCAGCCCGAGAGCCCCCGTATACGGCGGCATGCCGACTCCGCCATACTCAAACTCGTCGCAGGGCATTTAAATGCGCGTAAACATAGTCATATGACACACCGTTTTAACCAGTAGAAACTCGACTAGTAATCCTCCACAACACCATTCAGGGATGGGCCCAAAACTGGACCCGGAAGGAGATGCTTATTTAAAGTGTGACCTTGGTACTTAAAGGAACATGAGGCAATGTTTGCCATTATGCTCCACAAGATGATGGGGGATGTACCAAGACTCTCTGGATCCTCTCGGGTGAGACGTTTGACATAGCCGTCCTGTACCAACTTCTCTATTGCATGGTTATAAATGATGGCCTGCTTCGGGCTGCGGGTCAACTGCCGCTCTCTACGGCGGAAAGAGGCCATCACAGCTGACTTGGGCGCTCGTAATGCGTAATGTAATGTAATAACACGGGTTGTACTGAGGCGAGGTAATGGAGTAGTGTATATGTTGATCCCAGCCACTGTGACACGTGTTGTCTGGGATTCAAGCTGAGCCAGAGCCTCAATGTTCTGCTTGGATCTGGTTATGGATTTGTTGCTCTGTCGGGGAGGACATCAATCTGCCAAAGCTTCTCCACATTGTGATGAAGATCTGACTGAATTGAGTTACTGTAATGAAACAATATCTTGACTTCATTAGTTGCTTCAGGATGAGCGGTGTTAGGGCCTTGGGGACTGATCAGAAGCAGGGTAGGGCCCTGAAGAACCCAACCCAAATTTGTACCCAATTGGTACAAATCCAATTCCTAATATCACCAGGGGTGAGCTGACGGAATCCAGGGCATACACTTATGTGTATGTGGGGTTCGGTTTGTAGCTTTTTGACTGTGAGATGAGAGGGCTCATATTCTTTGCAGAAGTTATCCGTGCGCTACTAGTACCATGCAATATCATAGCTATCGGATAATCAAGTTTTGCTGCTGATCTCCTCTCCCCTACATCATGGCTTCGCTTCCATCGGGTGTTCCTTACTTGTGAATCCACCATCTGACACTCTATTTCAGCTTCCAGCCAGGTGGCAAAGATGACAAGGTTGTAGGAGCCTCCAGTATGCTTCAAGTTGTCAAGCAAGATATGATATTTGAACTGGAGGCCTCAGTAGAAGGGGTAACATTACAAGGAGATGATAAGCTGTCCAATTGGTGGGCTAAAGCATCATTTGACGAATATAATGCTCTAGGAGCATACTGGGAGGAAGTTGTTTGGTGGCTGTTCGTCGGTTGGATAGATGGCTCCATCTCTGCCATAACTATAGCCCACATACTGGGTTTGATAATATTTTATGGTTACCTACTTGATCTCCTGAATGCTCCATCCATAGCATTCATCAGATCCGGCTTGAAGGACAATGTGACATATTCCAGATATCCTAATTCAGATTGTATAAAGATCAAGGCTGATATCCAGGGATTATGATCAACACCATGGCTGTTCGGTCAGGCACAATGAGACACCAGGAGAATCCATCTTAGTTGTAGTTTATTGTAGCCAAACAGGTCCTAGGTAGGGAAGCTGACACCAATTGATGCTGGTTTTATCTAAACAAAGGTATGTTAACATCAAAAAATGTAGTAAATACAGGGAGCAAACAACTGACAGCACTATAATGAATATAATTAACACAGTGGTTTATTATCCTAATATAACTCAAACCAAGCATCAAATAATACAAACAAAAGCACCAAGAACAATAAAACTCACATTTTCACTCAGACAAACACTTGCTGCTAGTGGACAGCCCAGAGTTCTGCTGCACGAAGTACAAAGGTAAACACCTGAACTTAATCCTCTATAGACTATGATCTGTCCAGGCTCCTTCTCCTACTTTCTGCTCCTCACAACTGTTTCCGTGAAATATATTGGTTACTAATTACTATCAGGCCAACCTAAATCCGGGATTATTTCTTTAAACTGGAGTATATTATGCAATTCTTTAACATTGTCTGGTTAGGTAGAGAAAGAAGCACCCCCTCACGAAACTTTTGACAGACTTATGGTAATAGATCTGATGGCTTGGGAAGCCTACTGTAACAAAATTAATAAAAGAAAGTCTAGACATTTCTGGACCAATGTGCACCTTCATGGATATTGGAAGATAAATGACAGCAGAGTGCAGTCCGCCATGTTTGGCTGAATATACAGGATCTGGCATTATATCACATTCAGCCTCATTGCCATATCCTTTAACCTGGCAGGACAACATGTTGGATAAGACAAATCTGTGTCTAAAATACATGGTAGCTGTGATTCACGTTTTGATAGTTCAGCTCACCTTTAATCTGCGTAACTAAGTCTTGTGTAACTAAACTAAGCAAACACACAAATGCAGAATTATAAACATTAGTATTATATTGTAGACACATTCTGCTTCAAACTTCAGCTGATGTTATTCCCATTGTGGAGAACTTTTGATCAGCGTTAAAAACTACACATGCTAGACAGCTTTTGAGATTAGTGTTGCCTTGACAACTGAGGGTTAAAAAAGGCTGATTAAATTTTCCACTATTTGCATGCCATCAGGAAGAGTGGGATTTAGAGGGAATGCCTGTCTCTTGCTGATTAGCTTTTAAATTGCAGTTTGCAGCTTGGCACTTGCATGTTTATCAAAGAACAGCTTCTCTTGGTGGCTCCTCTCCACATTTCAATAGCTGATAGAGGCAGGGGTATATGGAATGGACAATTAAAAAGACAACATGTCCACACATCCAAAAAGTTTTTAACAGGTGCTGGATGAATCAGGGGATATTTGAGGTGAAAGTACAATCACATTGACACACAGTAATATATATTCTAAAATATATGGCTGTGCCTAAATGCAGATTCCTTGATTCTATCCTAATGTTGTCAGTCGAAGCATCTGCCTTTTCCTGCTCTGTCATTGTGCACACAACAAATGAAATGGTGCATGGTGGGCTGTTAACGTATTCAAACCTACATATATGGGTACAATTGTTAGTTGTAGCCCTTGGAGAAAGTACTTTTTAGAAACACAAAAATATCTACAAACAAGAAAATGCAGGAAGCAAAGCCACATACATTTACATTACATTACATTTAGGCATTTAGCATATGCTTTTTTCCAAAGCGACGTCCAAATAAGAGTTTTATGGAGGATTAAATCTAGGAACAGATTTTCTCTGTACATTCTCAAATAAAATACTTTCAATACAGTTCCACTATAATAACGTACAATATGCTATACTTGTACAAATATGTAGAAAGTAACATCTTTTAAGTGCTGTTGTATTCCCGGAACAAATTAGTTTTTAGTCTTTTCTTGAAAGTGGCCAGACAGGTTGTTTCTCTGATGGACGTGGGGAGATGGTTCCACCATTAGGGGGCCAGACAGGAGAAAAGTCTGGGATGTGAGCTGGCGTCCCTGAGAAATTGAACCGCCAGGCGCTTCTCAGAGGCAGACCGTAGTTGGCGGACGGGGGTGTAAGGCTGGAGGATGGTCTGGATGTAGGTTGGTGCAGTCCTGTTCACTGCTTGGAAGGCCAGTACCAGGGTCTTGAATCTGATACGAGCAGTGA
>JAVQJL010010738.1:0-10818 GCA_036024295.1 Nannoperca obscura | reverse complement strand
GAAACAATATATATAAGAACAAAGGAACTCACTTTCTCACTCAGCAAACAAATTGCTGCCAGCAGGCCCAGGGTTAGGATCCAGGAAGTGCAAAGGGCTCACACCTGACTCTGATCCTCCATTTATTGCGAATCAGGCCAGGCCCCTCCCCCCACTTCCTGCTGCCCTGCACACAGCTCCTCCTCCTAACCGGCTCTTCACAACAGACTTTATTAGCAGACAACGACATAAAGAACAGTTACAGTAATGTCTGCTACAAAGAGAACGTAAACAGCTTGCCTGTGAATTGTTTGCAAAGTAGCATCTCACCCAAATGAATGAGTTTAGCTGTTGTCTTTATTCAGACTTACCCTGGCTGCACTCTGCCAGTGTAGTCTGACGTACATGGCTTGGTCCTGTCTCAGTGCTAGCATCTTTGCTAACATCGGCAAAGATGTGCTTTGCCCGTAGATGGTACTTCAGACTTGTGCTTCGGTGGAAAGACAGTTCATCACATATGTGCACACAACTTTGGTTTTATCTAAACCTCCATTTGGAAGCTTTTTAAAAGGAAATTTGCCGTTCAGCACACTGGCGAATGTCTCCTCAGTCATCGTGTTATCTGCGTTCACCGTGGCTTTTAGTAATTCAGTCAGGTAAAAGTTTGTGCTGGAATTATGGGAGGAAGTTGGGGTCAAACTTGGTAATACGATTAATTAGCGTAACAAATTTGAATCGCGTTAATATTTCCAGATTAATCTCAAGCAATAAAGCGTTAACATTGACAGCCCTAATATATATATATAAACCTATGTTCCCCAGAGATTGAACCATTCCACACCTTATGAGTTTTCCTCAGGTGAAAAAGTATATGTAGCTTAAAGATAAGTATTTGTTCCATCCATCACTTTAGTATTGTGTGCTGTAATCAACATTGCAACCTCTAGAAGTTGTAGCAGTGCTGTAGATTTTCACTTTTACATTTGTTTACTTATTCTATTGAATCATTCACTTTAGATTTAAAAAGAAGTCAACATTAGTTACATGCTTGTTCTCATACTTTTTTTCCTCCCTCTGTCTTTCTCTCTTTCTGAATCACTTTGTAATAGTTATTATATGACAATATAACACAATAACTGGGACTCACACAAAGAATCAAAACACACAAGCACTGTTACTTCCCCCAGTTGTTAAAGCATAAATCACATTGCCTACCTGTCTGTCTGCAGGAATTAGACTACGCCAGAGGGAGGCTGTAAATGTCATGTCCTATGTGGTTGCTATTTTAATGTTTTCATCTCTTCCTCTTTAGCTTTGTATCTCTTTGTTTCACCATAAAAACAAACAACAAAAGTATGTCCTTGACTTGTTTTTTCATAAGTGGTAAGGATCTGAGACCCAAGAGACATTTAACTTTTATTAGATCTCCTACAATGCTACACAGTATTGTGAGAGTAAGCAGGACTCTAGAACAGAAATGTTTAAAACACAATAGATACAAAGGGTGTATTGTTAACTGTATGTCTTTTGTGGAAGTCATTTAGTAAGGCCAAAGGCTGCTCTAGTTTAATATGTAGGACACTGACTAAACAAAACCAGCCCATAAAACCCACAACTAAAAATCAAAGATACCATAATTAGCAGCTTGACTAGGATGTATACTGTTCCTGCTCTGCACCTTGGACCAACTATTGTGATCTCCTCAGCCTGTGTATGGTTCTACCAATTAAAATCTCTGCAAAACACCCCCTCAAACTACACATCTGATTTATTCTGCAAGCTCTCTGCAATATGTAGGGTATATTCAGTATGTATAATGTGTTTAGACTGAGCAAATGTCAGTAAATCCCTATCAGTTAAATCTCTCTTCCATATGTGACTCGTGGTTGGTCATGTGACATGGGGATAAAATGTCAAATCACTCTGACCATTCAAGCTTTGTGTTGTGTGTATATGCAGCCTGTGAGCTAGTTCACTGCCAGTCGTAGTCAAGTAGCAGTAACAGTTGATTGTTCTCCAACAGATGGAGAATTCATCATCTCTTTAAGACCAACAGACTGTAGCTCTCTATATATTCAAGAAATGACCAAATGTAGTAGAACAAAATAAGCTTTGTTTGGATTATTTTAAAAGACAGAATTCTGTATAAATAAAGAGGAGAATATGAAGTACAGTAGTTAAGTTAAACACAATGATAAACTAGTTTCTTTTTCACACGTGTTTACCACAGTAAAAGGTTGTCGCAGTAAAGGATTTGTATGGACAATCAAAAATGCCTGGATCAGCCCTCCTCCTGATCCCACAGATGAATTTCCTTATTAAAACTATGATTCTCAGAGCAGCTCAGTATTGTTCATGACTCCTATACAGAACAAGCTGAGTGTTGAGGAACTGCCCAGTTAATCATCAAACACACCCTAAATAATGTCTGTGGACAGACATGATAACACTGTTCAGCAACCACAGCACCTATCGCTCTACAGCACTCTGCCCTCTGTCCTGTTATGTTTTCTCCTCATGTCTAATATTCAGGCAGGGAGTATTGCTTTTTGTTCAGTGCATGATGCAATAGCTGTCATGGTTTGATTTGTTTTTTCACGTCTCTCTTTGCTGGCAGGCTTTGGTAGGAGATGTTGAAACACTCCATTTCAGTTCTCAGATTTATGTTGATCCTTCTTTCAGCAAACTCGCTCTCACTCGTACATTTGTCCACAGTTTTTTGGGCACATTTACTATTCACTGCTGTAGTTATTTGTATTACTCATAGACTGTTGTCCATAAATCAACAAGTGCACCTTAGGGACATTAAACGTCTACTCTACTGTACACCAAAATAAATAGATAAATGCTTCTTACAAAACAGGGAAAGGTTATTAAAAGGATATCTGCAAGCTACCGGTTTCCAGTTTTCCCTATCTTACACATCCATAAGTAATGGGAGTTAAGCAAAATTGTTGGCGCTCAGTAGTAGGATTTTCCCAACCTTTCTGGAGTTTTGACATAGCTGCTGGTCGAGGTCAAGTATGCTAAGTAAAACTCTCTTACCATTAAGAGACAAAGATTCAGCTGCACAGGAGCACCCAACTACACAGCCGCTGGACAGTGTAGGAAATAAAAGCTTAGGTACTCTGAGGTCAGGTTTAAATCCCACCTGGACTTGCTGAGAGTCCTGCACAGGCAACCAAAACAAGGACACCTCAGAGTGAACAAACAAAAAAACTGCTGAAGGACACTTCATATCTAGATAAAAATTACAGGCGGCATTCACTGAGCAAAATAACATGAAACTAGACAATCTCGTCACCATTGAGGCTAAGATAGCGCTATCAAATCAACCAGACTCTATGGGAATGGACAGACAACCATCCCAAACTGAAGACTGCTCCCAGAGGTGGTACGAACCTTTAGGGAGGAGACAAGAGGGTGTCTGCAACAAATCCATGGAGGGCCATTTAACTTAATGAAAGAAACTGCCACCAAAAAACAAAAGAGAAAATGATCTTTACATCAGTCTGATACCATTGGTATGACAAACAACAATTAATTTACGTTGCACATATTAAAATATCTATGACAGAAATATAGTTCACTTTTTTTTGCTGGGCCTCTACTCAACAACAAGTTTCCTTTCAGTTCTAACACATAGGCACCAGAGTCATGCAAAGTGATGTTGAAATCAGTCAGATGATGTGTTCTGACTTGTTTCTAGGAAGAATAAACAGTTAAAGGAGAAGACTTGTTAGCAGGGAGGATCAAAAATACACGTGGGTAAAAAGTCTGCAGCTGAAATGCCCAAAGTTATCAGCTGCTTTCCACTGCAGGGCCAGGACTGATAAACTAAGACAAAGAGACTGATGCAATTGTCAGTAAGTATAACTCTGTCGATTTTCTCCTATCAGGTGAAAAATTTCACTCTCCATGTCATTCTTTTTTTTGGTTTAATTAAATCACAAGTGCATTATCTCAAGTCACTATCAATTTGTGTGGCATTTTGATCAAATCCCTTTTTGAGTTGATACTTTTTCAGTTCACAAGCATTTTCATTTTATCATTGATATTTTTTGACTTCAGCACATGTTAGGTGGATTCATGTTGTGAATGCACAAATCAGGTCTAATCAGCGTGAGACTGTAACAGATGTTGACTCCACACTTAGCATTAGACATGTGGCATTACTGTGTGTGTGTGTGCGTGCGTGTGTTTACATTTAGTTATTCATTAATAGGGATCCAAAATTACAACTAATACACACACACACACACACACACACACACACACACACACACACACA
This sequence comes from Nannoperca obscura, assembly GCA_036024295.1. Taxonomy (NCBI): domain Eukaryota; kingdom Metazoa; phylum Chordata; class Actinopteri; order Centrarchiformes; family Percichthyidae; genus Nannoperca; species Nannoperca obscura. The sequence goes on along the minus strand of JAVQJL010010738.1, from coordinate 6,548 downwards.
CCGGTAAGAAAACACAGCTGGAATAACACTCCTCCCAAACAGATGGCTAGCATATTCAGATCAGATCCATATAACACTTAACATCAACACACACACACACACACACACACACACACCCTTCTACTTCTATCCAGATATGTACAAATTGAAAGACAGAATAGCTTGTTTGTAACTACCCTCTAGAACAACACAGACGCATTTTTGGGTAGCAAGAGTCATAATTGCTAGAGGGCTTGGTCACGTAATCATACACATGTAATTTTGGGGCATTAGCAGAAACAACTGATGCGGTCACTTTTCTCTATCATTGATACCCGGAAAGCTTAAAATCTCTGTACCATACATACATCACATAATGCTGATATCCACATACTATAATCTCACCACACAGCTAAGTAGAATATTTTAGCCTAACAGAGAAAATGAGTAGCAATATGACATGATTAATATAGCATGTTTTGCAAATGAATACTGTAAACATTGTTTATTGATCAAGACCAGATAATCAAAGTTTGAACATGTTGCTCCAATGCCATTTCTCTTCATTGATATGTTTGTTCACTGCTGGTGAAGACTAATTCAAGGAAATCATATCATGATTGTATTCAAAGGTTCAGGTATCAGTAAAATTTGATCATGTATTGTTTCCCTCACTGTGGCAGAGCATGGTGGCAAGTTGACAAAGTTAACAATATATGTGAATAAAATCCAATCATATTCCAATCAAGTAATAGTCAACACTATTAAAATTATTGGGATTTGGGAATCCCTGTGAGCATACACCAGTAAGAAAGCAGAATCTGAAGACAGCAATAGTGACCTTTTACTCCATGGTTTGCTTTGGTAAGCGGAGCTTTCCGCCATTACCAAAAACTAAATTCCATCAGCTAAACTGACTTTACACAAGAATGCATTTAAGTCAGTAACACTAATTGGTGAAGGAACAATCATGGTCAGTTAAAGTTCAGATTTTGACACAACACTCGCATGCTATATACATCGAAAGAGTTATCAGTCACTGTGATCATTCTGCCGTGAAGAGATACCTTCTTAGCATGACTACACTGTAAAGAAGGGACAAAATCCACAGTTCTAGTTCAAAGCGGGAATCTTCCAAAGTTAATCTTTGTAGTATCCTTTTTAGTATCCTCTTTGTGTTTCCACAGACACTGTTCTCTTTCATACTGGAGATACATGTACAGGTAGTTGCATATACTGTAGCTTTGTTGGGTTGTGTTGCCCTTAACCCAACCACAGAGGGCAGCACTACCAGAAACAAATCAAATGGAAAATATACTACAACACAACACCAGAACAAAAGCCCAGCAATAAACCTACATGCAACTACCAGGACAAAGATACCCACTCAACTTTCCTGACTGAGGGTGATAGATTTATACAAGGAACGGATCTAATTGCAGTGGCCATTCATTTTTTTCAATATACAAGATGTGAGTATTGTTATAAGGCAAACTGGAAACAAATGTGAACTTGTCCTTTAGTGAGTAGAGGTGTGCCCATAAATACAACTCTTAAAAACATGGCTCTCTGAATCCTACAGAGAGGATCAGACTTAAACAAATGAAACCATAATATGCTGTGTACTGGCTGGAAAATATGGATTTCAAATTCCTCTTATCCTTTCACGATGAAGATACCCAGGGCAGTGCCCAGGCATGTTGAAAAATTCCAGATTTACCATGCTGATAAAATAACAGCAACCATGTCTGAGATTCTATCATATCCAACCACTTCAAAAGGCATCCACTTACAATGTAGTTAGTTCGGTCTATGTATTTAATTTCACAGCACATATAGAGAGGAAAAACCTAAAGGTCTGCTGTGGAATAATCAAAACTGAGAGCAGTAAAGCTACATGTGATGAAGGCTCTCTCCAAGTCAGCGTTTTTGGAATGGAACATTGTGTGTGTGTGTATGTGTGTGTGTAGTTGAGTCCATGCTGACCAGCTTTCCTGTTTTTGTGGAAAGAAAATGGCCAAACAGACATTTATAATTTGCACTCATTCTCTCTCTCTCTCTCTCTCTCTCTCTCTCACTCACACACACACACACACACACACACACACACATATGTACGCACTAACTACACAGTGTGCTGTGATGGTGGTGCTGAAGCTAATTTATGGGTAGCTGATGTTAAAATCTTTGGTCCACTGTGTACATGTTAACACTGAGCTAGCTGCAGGGTTCCCACTATGGCATTAATTAACTTTAATTCTGTTGGCCCTGGGGTTTGTAGGCTACGGTTCATGGGTATTGAGGTTGTTAGGTTTGCACATACATGCGTGTAAAGCAATGGGTCTCTTATCTGGTTGTTGTACCACAGTATGTGATATATTTCTCCTCATGGCCTAAATTTTCAACTGTTCTCTAGTATTTCTATAATTTCTGTTACTAGTATTTGTTTTTTTAATGATGTTGTTTTGATGATCTGTATCAGCTGATTGTTAATCACCAGCAGATTCCTGGCTACTGTTTAATAAGGGTTACGACCACAAAATGTTTCAGAAAGGCTGAAACGTGTGTATTTCCTTCTGCTGCTGTGCAACATTAAAAGTGTTACATACTTATTTGCAAGGTCTGATGACTTTATTGGCTATTTTGTGATTTCTGGGTCTGCACCCACCATACTGTAAAGACAGTGAAGTTGAGCATACCAGTTTCCTTCCATGGCCCCAATGTTCATTTACACGAGTAAAAATAAACACACCACAGATGTACGTGATGATTGCAGGAGCCAGTGATCAGACAACAGCTGCAGGAGCAGCAAAGAATTGCAAACGTTGAAGGGAAAATGTGTAAATATGCAGCCAACTGTAACTAAAGGACCAAATTTGTTGAAGTTTTCTGTAGAGGAGTTGATTGCCCTAGTGCTACATTCGCATCTATGTTTTGGTTTTAATAACCAGATCTCATACTCCACCTCTCTACTGCCACCGAGTAAGATTTCTTATTGCATATCTGTTATTCCTGTTTATTGTCTTTATCATATTAAAGTTTCACCTTATTAATCATTCATTTATTCTGTTCATTTAGCAACAAGAAGCTGTCTGTGTGTTTTCTTTGAAGCACAAGATAGAGGTCTATGTATCAAAAATAATTATGAGACTGATCAATCGACTGATTAAGTAGTTTATTTTATTTTGTACCCCACAAAAGTGTGAAGATTCATTGTTTAAAAATAAGTTTACATACCACTACAGTTAAATGGTGTCTGACCTATCATTAGGCCCTGCAGTGGGCTGTGTGGTCATAAATCTCCTGGGATGACATCATTCTCTAGTCTTGGCCTATCAACTATTTGTTGAAAGTATTTCTTAAACACGTCCACCTTACATGTTTCCTGCAGTCCTGATGAATAACAGCACTCATATCCTGCTGCTTTAATGTCACAAAAATATTTCCATTTACGACTAGAAATGTCATATTTTCATGCACACAGAAATGGAATTGATATAAATAAAACTCCTAAAGAAACAACATAAGTCAAGGACCACCCACCTGCTTATTCTGGAGCTTTCAACTGTATCACACAATCCTCATGAACATACAGTTCCCTGGCAACTGAGCAAATTCCAAATTGCCTCCTTTTTAGTGTCATAACTTCAGATTTTGCCAACACCGCCAGTCCATTACCACCGTCAGTAAGTGGCAAATTACAATAAAATGTGCTAAAACTAACACACATTACAGCATTAAGCAAATACTACTCCCAAGCATTTGACGTGGGTCCATGTGTTCGTGTGTTGGCTTCCATGCATTTTACAGAGACATTCTTTACAATAACTGAAACAGGACACGCATCCACACATTTTAAAATCTGTGGTAACTGTCAGCTGACAGACTGGCCCAATCAGCACAAAAGTGTTTGGCAACCAATTTGGTGGAAGTGTGGAACGCAGTACAATAGATGACATTCTTTACCAAAGGATGTTTATGTTCATTACAGATGTCTAGATTTGGTCATGCAAAATACAAAATACCTGCTAATACCTAATAAATGGTCACCTATCCCTAATTCCTATTACATCTACATTTCCCAGAAAGTCACTTTTGTGGTCAGATATTCCATGAGTTAATGCTCCATTACAGACAGAGTCTTGGAGCATACACTGTCCTGGCTCTGAACTCTTCAAACGTGCCACACTCTCAGCACATTGGCTCAAACATGCAAAAGCACGTTTTCACCATTAAAACTGAGCAGGAAAAAGAAGCCAGCACTTAGGAAAATCTGACTTAACTCTGCAAAGTCAGATTTAACAGTTTAACATCATAAGGAAATGCAGTCTGAAGAGCTACAGCTCATTCGGCTGATAGTGTCGAGACAAAAGCACAAACTGTGCCACAGGTGATCTGATCCCTGCCATTCCCGAACAAGGAAATTACATCTCACTCCCACACACCCACAGCTCACACACACGCCAAGTATTTCTCACTGAGCCATGAAGTCTTGTTAAACGGTTCTGGTGTGGAATGTCTCTGACTCACTGGCATAGCAACAACTCATACACAATACACACGCACCACAAGATTCTCTCAAACAGGGTAGTTTTTGTATTTACATATTTGATATGAGATATGAGATGATAAAGATCCAACCTTCATCTGTGCTCTGCCAGTAAATCTCACTACGTGAAACTGTTAAAGCTCAACTAAGCTGTAACTATATATCACACTTCTTAACTTTAAGTACTTCATACACACGTTCATGCACAGACATTCTTTTGAAGCTTGTGTACATTTTAACTAGATTGTTCTACAAGCCTCATGAAGTTGTGTTGTACAATTTTATAACAACAGCCAACGATGGACTGGTCATCTTTGGCTGATACCAGATCTGTTTTACTGATGATGTCAATATCAGAACCAATACCGATCCAGTATATCATGTCAGTGCATCCTTGCTAATCCCTGTTTTAGGTGGACGCATGCAATAACACTGCAAGGGAATTTACTTTTTCATTGGTTTTGCCAACAGATATTGTCCAGGGGATCTTGTAAAACACGTTGAAGACATCACTTCACTTACATTAACAACAGTAAATGATGACTTGAACCATGAGATACAGTTTAAGTGTCGTCACTGTTCAAGTGCAAATTCAATCACACAGGTATCACTCCGCTGATCCTGTTAAAAATGTCGGCAATGAGACATGTATCAGTTAACAAAAAGTAGTGCCAATTGCCTTTTCTGAATATGGAAATAAGTGTATTCATTTTCCAAATACATAAACAGATATAGTCATCAAAATGCCATTGAAATAAAGGTTACAGCTCAAGTTTTAATAGATGGCTCCATTAAATCACCGATTCTGTCAAAAAACAAGTTTGCATTCTCCGGGACTGCTAAATACCTAGCAGGCTATTTTAAACAGGCTACCTGCATCTGTCATTCAATCCAAACATCTCTCCTTTCACTGTCAGTAAAATTGTGTTCATGTCCATGCAGCATCACTAGAGTCTATGTATGTATGGTCTATGTATACACAATAAAGTGAAAACTGTCTAATTTTAAAGTCAATCATTCCAATCAGTTATTATGTAAGGGATAATGTCCAACGAGGAGACCATTATCAGGAATCAATGGATGATGGGAAGCTTAGAACTGTCCAAAGAGCAGTGGAGGTTGAACACTTGGAACTGCATTAGCCCACTTATACGGTGATCACTTGCCAAAGATAAAAAAACGTTCCATTCATTTATATTTTCATGCATTTTGCAATCAAAATCTGAAGCTTTTCACAAGCTATAACTTCCCCTGGTAACACCTGAGGGTTTGACTAATGACTGGAACAATCATTACCATCCCATTAGGTTCTTATACAATGGAAACATTGTTCACTACTTCAGTAAATAGGATGAACCTTAGATACAACTTGGCAATGGAAGATATTTCTAGTCTGCTCAGCTCATAGAAACCTTTGGCTAAGCTATGAGCCAGAAAGCTAATGTATGCTAGCAAGATTCAAAGTCATTAACATTGTGGACAATTGACATATAGTTAATATAATATGATAGTACGTTTAACAACAAGACTAACCAGCTATTCAGCCATGTCTTTGCCCACAAATCAATAACAAGACTTTCATAAACAAATGATAGGCCATGTGTACTGCCGGCTGCAAGTTCACCATCCAACTCCAATTTTGCTAACTTTGGGATGACTTATCTTTTTTTCGGATCCATTGTTCACAATGTGATCACCACTTTGAAGAAGCCATCCTGCCAGCTATCATCATACCTTTAATCATACCTGCGCATGCGCTTATAAGTGCGTGCTGCCCGATACGGTTGCTCCGCTCGTCTTATTTGCTCTTTTAATTTTTTTGTTATTTACCTTTGTACTTATGGGTTTTTTGTTTGGTGTTAACGTGTTGGTGTCGTGGCACAAATGTGCTGGTGGAGAGGTTTTTGGTGTTTTTGTTTGGTCTGGAACTACTTTCACTTGCAGTCAGCTGAGCGCAACAACAACTTCATGGCCGCTTTTGTTTACACCCGGGATCAGCTGATTGAACTTAAGCCGGCCA
>JAVQJL010010732.1:0-106698 GCA_036024295.1 Nannoperca obscura | reverse complement strand
AACACTAGTGTCACAATCGCTTTCTGTCTCTCTCTCTCTCTCTCTCTCTCTCTCTCTCTCTCTCTCTCTCTCTCTCTCTCTCTCTCTCTCTCTCTCTCTTGCTGGCTGTCCTTTCCTCTCACTTGCCACAGCATATCTCCCCCCTACATCCAGCTAAACCAATCAGGGATTTGAGGGCCTCACTTCCAATCAATTATTACCCAAATCAGTGCAGAGGCCTTTGATATAAAATAATTTGTCAAATCAGTGCAGATGGCTGGGGGCAGGTACCCCTGTGCCATAGGCCATATCCACGTGGAAATCTCTGCTCAGGGTGGGCTCTCCTGACGCTCCCCAACCTATTAATGGGAAGTCATTGTGTGCTCCATGACTGCAGTCCAGCTGCCTGCTCCCCTAGATTGCTGATGTATAAGCATCTTAGCCTGACCGCTGGATAATACCAAGTCCCAGGGTCTATCATTATGATTTGGACTATTTTTAAAGCAGGCAAAATGTGACTTTCACAGAAACTACTTGAAATGTTCATTGTGCAAAGGCTGCAGGAAGTGTACCAAGGTGCAATTTTAAAATGAAGCATTATCACAGTGTACCTAATGCAACAAAATGTACTTGAGTGGATGAGTCAATTCACTGAAGCAGAGGACCCAATAATACCCAACTGAAATTTAGATTTCCATCCGCTACCATGTTTTCTCTTGTCAATATTGAACAAAAAAACATGCTGAAAAAATTGTGCATCTGAAATAAATAAAAAACCATACTTTTATGTGATGTGTTTATTGAGAAGATATGTCTGTGTAAATGTCGGGCTTTATCAATTGTTTTATTGTTGCTTTTAATGTTAAATAATAATGTCCTGTGCTACAAGTAAAGAATAGTAAAAGTCAACAGGAAGCTCAAAATTTGCAGCAGGAGAAATGTTACACGTGCTGGAATCCATACCATTGACTACTAGAAATGTCATCAATATCTCCTCTTCCCTGCTGCTCACTTCTTTTTAACTAGCCCAACAGGCAATTCTAACAAAGTACATCTTGATTAGGGAAAGTTTCCAAACATGTAGTACTCCTCCATAGATTGTGCCATTAATGTGTGATTGGTTCATTCATTAAATAGGCTTGGGAGAAAAGCAATTTGCCACTGGTGATATAGTGCTGAATAGTGAAAGAAATATTAGACGTAAACTCTATTCATATGGCTGGAGTATTAACTATAAAGAGTCCAAGCAATTTAATCTATGTGAAGAAAACCGTAGCATCTTTCATTGCTCTTATTGACTAAGTACACAAATACTTACATTGAATACAAGCCTTGTATATATTTATTATGTATGTAACATACAGTTGGTCCCATTTCTCACATGGACTGATGATGTGTCAGCTACACACATTTCAGTGAATAAACTTACTGTACCACTCAGTTACTTTTTAGGTCAGTGTGGCAAGGCCTGTACATTTTTTGCTTAGGTGTTGCTACTTAGTTCAAATATACAGTTCTGCTGTGGAATCCTTCTGTTAATCATCATTGATTTGTTCCAAACATTACCTAGACGGTGTCACCTAACACCCAGGACCGGGTGCATGTTTTTGTGTGTGACATCTTGAGTGATAAAATTTACTTTACTCGAGTAGTCTACTTTTTACTGTACTGTGGGAGTATGGGTTACAGGGGTCATTGCTACAAGTCATCCGATCCCTATATAACCAAAGTGAGAGCTGCATCTACATTCTCTGCACTGAGTCAAACATGTTTCTAGTGGGCGTTGGGCTCCACAAGGGCTGCCCCTTGTATTCTGTATGTGATATTCATGGACAGGATCTCAATGCGCAGCCAGGGGGACCAGAGTGTCCAGTTTGATGCCCTCAGAATTGTGTCTCTGCTCTTTGCAGATGATGTGGTTCTTTTTGCTTCATCAAACTGTGATCTTCAGCATGCACTGGGGCAGTTTGCAGCAGAGTGTGAAGTGGTTGGAATGAAAGATAGTACCTCCAAGTCCGAGACCATGGTTCTCTTCCAGAAAACGGTGGATTGTCCCCTTTAGGTTGGGAGTGATTTACTGCTCTAGAAGGAGTTCAAGTATCTCGTATTGTTCATGAGTGAGGTTGAAATGGAGTGTGAGATGGACATCTTTAATGCGGCGAGGGCGTTGTACTGGGCCGATGGGGTGAAGACGGAGCTGAGCCAGAAGGTAAAGCTTTTGATTTACCAGTCAATCTACATTCCAACCCTCAACTATGGTCATGAGCTTTGGGTAGTGACCAAAATTAGTTTCCTTCATAGGGTGGCTGGGCTCACCCTAAGAGATAGGGTAAGAAGCTTGAATATTTGGAAGGAGCTCGGAGTAGAGCTGCTGCTGCTGCTCCTTCGCATCAAAAGGAGCCAATTGAGGTTGTTCAGGGATCTGATCAGGAGGCCTCCTGGACGCGCCTCTCCTTAGAGGTTTTCTGGGCACGTCCAACTGGTAGGAGGCTTGGGGGTAGAGCCAGAACACGCTGGTGGGATTATAAATCTCATCTGGCCTGTGGGCACCTTGGGGTCCCCAGGGAGGAGCTGGAAATAGTGGCTGGAGAGAGGGACATCTGGACAACCCTGCTTAGCCTGCTGCCACCGCAACCTGGCCATGGATAAGCAGAAGAAAATGGATGGATGAATGTCTTTATAATTTTTGTGTCCTTTGTCATATACAGGGTGATGAAAAACACAAACAATCAACAGGTCCAGAGGTGTGACGTAACTTCTATTCCGCACAATGTGCCATGTGAAAGCTCCAAAAAAATTTAGCTTGTTGCAAAAAAACATTATGTTGCTTTTTAACTATACATAATATTTGCGTTTTTTGTGGAAATACTTATGACAAAAACAAAATAATAAAAAATATGTTGACATGTGATTTAATTGCACAGAAAAAATTCTTCCACTGTGTAGAGGCCTTAAATTTTGTGATTTTCTGATAAACTTAAGGACTAAGTGTTACTCCATGGGCTGATAAACTTCTCCATTTTATTAAGCTAAATAAACGTTTTTTTGTTTTTGTTTTTTAAATGCATTGTCACAAAACTGAACATAGGGCCATTTTTCTGAGATCATGAAAAGTTGACATTTTAGAGATATGTGGTTCTCACAGTTGCTGTAAATGAAACTACCCAACATCATATAAAGTTGTTCAAATTAGCTAAACCTTAGACGTCTACACCAGTAAAATGCAACATATAAATCAATGTGCCAGTGATATTAATCCAACACATCATATATAACAGTAACTATAGAACGCTATATAAGGAGTACTATTACTTTTGATACTTGGTCTTGGCTATTGTTTCACCAATGCATGCTTGGGGTCGTTCATGTTCTGACATGTATAAACATGAACACATACATATGTGAACTAATCAGTAATAATGGGGGGGGGGGGAAGTCCCAGCCCAGCAGACAACAGTGATACTGTATGTTTTCTTCCAAATGAATGAAGCATCACATATGCTTAATAGATGTGGGTGGAACTATATTAGTATACCATGGTTGCAGAGATGTGTGTTATTTTTTTGTGAATGACCAGTCAAGCATTTTTAATACTTGGACAGGTATGGAATTCCCCTGGCTTAAACATAAACAACAGTGCAACTATATTCTTTGTCACTGGCATTGAATTTATTTGCCAGGTTGTTGTCATGTAATTGTTTGCCATTAGAAGAAAACTGTGTAGTTAGATTTCCATGTTTAATGACTTAAACAAAGCCTTTGAGGCTTCATTAGTTTACGCAGTGGTGCAGCCCAAACTAGATTGTCTAAGAAAGAGATCTCAAAAGTTAAAGCAAACAAAACTTGTGTCCTCAGGTGATCTGGTGTGTCAAAACAGGAGAGAAATAATAAATAACTTAAAACATAAATAAATACAGAAATGAAAACCTTCAAAATCTAAAACTTTTAATTTATAGATGAAGCATTAATCATAAAATACTCAAGATTCATGGTTATGGTCTAAGGTATAAAATAGCTTATTTTAATGATTTTTTTTATTTATGAGGAAAGTATTCAATACTTTCATGTTTCAGTGATGTATCCTGATTCCTGGCCTCTTATTTTTTCCTCCCTACCATTATACATCAGTGCAGTGCTGTGGGATGACATGGACACCAGCCCGTAGTTCTTTGTGCAAGAATAAGACAAGTTCTCTGTAGTGTTTGATACACATTCTTTTAGAATCTGTCTTTAGATCAGCACAGCACAACTGTGGCAGACAGAACAAAGATCACCCAAATTAGAAATGAAAAAACATCTTTAAAAAAACTCCCAAGGAGCCAATGATCGCAAGCATAATAACTGAAATGACCTCAGTGGCCGGTTGATATCTGCACACACATTCTACCCAAAGCCGTATTTTAACAGCAATCAACATAATCATCAGCAAGCTGCATTCACAGATAGCCTAGTGGGTGTGTAGTCTGTTCTCCAATTTCACAATTTGTATTCATCACACAAGCAACACTATCAGTCTAGGTGCTAATCAAGCTGCATTTCTAATTCAAGTTAATATGTCATGTGTTTCCTAGGATGTCATCACCTCTTTGTTTTATGAAGTGAAGGGGTTATTTAGGTTTTAAAAATAACTAGTACATACCCACACATAAGTTAAATTAACTGCAAACATATGATGTCTTGCCAACAATATCCTGCTATACTATGAGATGTGTCTCCATGTGCCTCATTATTTTTTCCTCCTCTTAGTTTGCTATGTTCAGCACACTGTAGTTTGTGAATCATTGCCAAAAGACTGCTTAGACAATAGTGAGTGTCATCTCCTGATTTTGCACCAATTGTAAAGGACACAGTTCTTATGTTTTGTTCAGTGACACAGATTTCATGATCTCTGAAATGCCTTGTATTACTTCCGACAGAAAAGAAAAAAAAAAAAAACCTAAACAAATGGAATAATAAGAGGAAATTGCAGTTTGGAAATGATTACAAGCGTGTAAGCTCTCTAGGCAAGAACATGCTGCATTGCTCAGGATATTTTTCTCACCCTCTGCCTTTGAATATTTCACACTGGCATAGTCTTTGGAGATGTAAGTCATACTGAGAGAATTTGACTCTGCATGCTAAAAAGGCATAAATACAGGAGAAAAAAACATAACCAACAGATGACCTTATTACGCTCAGTGTGTACCATGCAGTAGCAATATTGCCTTTATTTGTCATTATTACCACCCGCCATTACTGTGTGTGGGAGGAATATCAATTTGACAAAGAGGGCCTCTGACTAAATGTTAAGGAGCCCTCCCTGTCATGTGAGACACATCCCTACTGTTTTGAGTGGGCAGATATAGCTGTGTTTTACTACTTATGGATATTCAATGGAAAAGCACAGAGCGCGTCTTGCTGTAATAAGGCATTTACCAATGCAGAGTAGCACTGTGCACTGTGAGAACATATGTTAATGCACTTGGCTGTGGCCAGAGACACAGCAAGATGTTTTGGGAGGGGTTGTGCTCAATGTGAGAACGGGGGTGGGGGGGGTGGAATTACCCTGGCAGAACGGAGAAGTTTGTTTTGGTGATGGTGATTGACCCCAATTGGGAGAGGCAGGCTGGGGAAGAGAGACAGCTCTGTACTCTGTGGCTTTTGAATTACATCAATTGCACACTTTTAACTGACTGTGCTGCCATAAAAACTGACATCAACATATTTGAGGAAGATATGCACGGAGCAAATGGGGATATGACTATGAGCCTTGTCTCTGTGCTTTATCAATGTTTTACTAAGACTGTGCCACTGGTGTTGCAAGAAGGATTGTCTGTGTTACTTCTCAAGAGCTGACAGTTACAGTACACATTGGAAAGAAGTTGTCAGTTGAGGAAAAATATTTAATAAACTGTATACTGTTCATAGAAGTCACCATTAGGGAATATAGAATTGAAAATTATGCTCTGACCTAGTATTTAGTTTTTACTGCCTTTTTGCTGTGTGTTAAGAAATGCTTAACTTCCAACAACAGGCAACAACATGTAGATGTAGAGTTTATTTAGACAAGGATGTGCTGCAACCAAAGATGGCAAGTAATCATCTTGCTTGGCCTTCGCATTCATATGGATTACGTGAAATAGTATTCATTAATTGCCATTGGTCTCACCGGAGATGGTGGAAAAAGTACTGTCTCGTCCTAAATATTGAGCATGTTGACTGTCAATATATTATCCGTAACAGCAGCGGTCAAAGTAGTTATTGTGTCCTGGCTGCATTGGATGCTGTAATTAAGCAGAAACTTGTGTTTTCCCTCCTGTGTATGCAGTCGCCTTCTTTAAACAATCATGTCGGCCCCTTTTACTGTCTGTTCTTTAGCTTTTATTACTATTTCACTGGTATAAGTAAACACATGACCTTGCCTGGGTATCAGGGGCTTTTGGAACTTGCACCATCTCTGAAAATGATTAAAAAGAAAGATACTGCACAAACCTCCTTTACAGACAGACACACATTTTCACTTAACAGCATCATTCAACACTCTCAAAATGTACTAATGAGGTGTTATAAATACAAAGAGGAATGCATTGCTGATGCAAAATTTGCAATAATGATAACCAGTCTATACTGTCAATACTGTAGTCTTTCAGTTATATTAAATTTGTATAAGCTGCATCTGTTTGTAAAGTGGAATAACATAGCAAAGGTTACATGATGATGATTTATTCATCTAACTGGGAGAAACAGCAACATCTTCAGAAGTTAAGGTTGTGATCCACTCTTAGGTAACAGCAATGATAGATTTTGATTTACTAACAACTCACAGAAAATGCTTGTAAATACAATCCAGATAATAATTCAGTTATCTCTATGATACATTTGATCTCTTCAAATAAAAATTGATTTCTGTGAAGTAATCAGATTACATATAACTGTAATAGCAACAGCTCCAGTCAGTGAGACTCGTCAACACTTCAGCAGAGAGAAGGCTATTATTGTTAGAGACACTAATAAAGTATTATCACTTCTTGTTCTGGGGCTCTCATTGAAATGTATAACAAGGACACAGTCGTTTGGATTGTTAATGTTTCACAAGCTTCTTTGTAAAATTCTTCTGCTTGTGGTGATGTGCGAAGAATGAAAATTAATAATTTTTTATACCCAGATGAAAATAGCTGAATGGTAACCATTTGGCTATCAACTGGGTTTTTGAATTTAAGTCGGAAAAAAATCAAGGAGATCATTTCCATAAACTTTCTAAAAAATCATTAATCAGTACCATCATTGTGCTTCATGTTTGTCATTGAATGACAATGATTCTGGTTCTTTGCTTCAAACATGAGCCTGTGATACGGTATGTCATTGCACATCACAATCTATGGACAATGCATCTGCCAGTCTCAATGAAGAAAACTGTCAAACGTTTTAATGTGGGAGAGATCAAACGGATGAACAATTTGCGTTACTAGCAGATGTTGACAAACTGAAGTTTTGACACATCAAGGGCCTTTCCATTCTCTTTTCCGCCATGTTTCCTCTTTGAGAGTACATAGTGGACACTTTATTACACGCATCTCCCCATTATTGCAGCTCACTCCTCCAGACAGTGAGTCAACCCTTAGTGACTCACTATGCAGGCAAACAGGACATGCAGACAGGATGGAGAGGTTAACTTACTGTCCAGCTAAACCTGTAGGCTCGACGCATGTGTCACCAGCATCTCCAGTTTCTCTAGTTTCATTCCAGTCGAATGCTGCGTGAACCTTTTTTTTTTGTGATTCTAATGCAAGGTGTCCTAATCAGTTGCTGTTGGGTTAGTGTAAAATAAATCGTGGAGGGAGACCATTCGACAATACTTTGGAATGGACATAAGGTATTGTAGAAGCTTCAGTAGACGTGATCATTAAAACTGTATCTCTTAAGAGTGGATACATCTTTAAATGTCTTAACAACATGCAGATGATCAAAAATGTATTTAAACTCTAATCCCACGTGTTATCAACAGCAGAGGGGGTTGTTAAGGGTTAATGGGGTAATGTGGTGGGGAATGTTTTCTTGGCACAATTATGCCCATAAATATCTAGTATTCTTCAAGCCACTGCATACTTGGGCATACTCAGGTATTTTAGAAATGGTCAGTGAATAATGTAATAAAAAGAAAAGGTGTAGCCCATCTGTAAGGTCACCTAGTAGCATGGACATTAAAACCAACAAAAATCGTCCCTTCTGCCACTGGCTGCCAACCGTGTAGAAAAAGGTTGTGGGTGTAGCTAAGTGTTTTGTCAGCAAGTAGTAACTGTAGCATTGTGGAGAATATTTTGGTGCACTAGGGCCTAGTGAATATACAGTTTCTGAAGCACTTACTTTCTTTTCAGTTTATCTCTGAGCCTGCAGCAACATCTAAGATGCGTGTCTTCATTTCTTGTAGATGCACATAAACAGAACCACATGGTAAACATATGGACCATAACACAGTGTACAAAGTGAATACGAAGTGCTGCAGTCTTTTATTCTGTAGTTTCACTTGATTTTTCTGCTCTGTCGAACTATGGCTGAACAGGATATTTTGAGATGTGCAGAGACTGTCACTTGTAAAAGAACTATATGGGAATGTTTTCTGTTTCAGCTAACCTCAGAAGCACAAAAGTACAGCTGTTTAGTTGCTGTGTATTGTGTATTGTAACATGCAATATTGTTGCACATATGTAAGACAAACACAAATTAAAAAGTTAAGAAAGTGCCCATATCTAGGGTGTAATTCTGTGTTGGTGGTAACAAAGGACAAGGTGTTCATTTCTGCAATGCAATGAATACTTGATATTGTAGGAAACAAAAGAGCTTGACTGAATGCAGAACAATGTATTATGTCTGCTAGTACTGTATTTATGATATAGTTGCTTCTATAAATACAGCTAACATTGTTGCTGGCCAGGTGGAACCCTTCATATTGACAGTGCACTGTTTATTTGAGGGTATTTTCTAGCAAGATAATGTGTCATTTTCTGAGGATGGTTCCAGGAAATTACTTTACTTTGCTACAATGGTCTGCACAGTCCCCTGATCACAGCCTAATATAACACATTTGGGATGAGGTGAAGTGGAATGTTCACAGCATTTGTGCCACTAAAAAACTATGCTGTCAAGTCGGTATAGATCAAAATCCCTATGGCACCTTGTTGAATCAATGTTGAAAAAATCTGGCTTTTCTGAGGGTCGAACGGTGCCCTACACAGTAATATCAAGGTGCACCTAATAAAATTGTCAATGAGTGTATTTACAATATTGGTAAAGGACTAAACTTCATTCAGAGACCTCCGGCGGAAATTCCTTCCCTTCCTTTGCTT
Source organism: Nannoperca obscura (assembly GCA_036024295.1). Taxonomy (NCBI): domain Eukaryota; kingdom Metazoa; phylum Chordata; class Actinopteri; order Centrarchiformes; family Percichthyidae; genus Nannoperca; species Nannoperca obscura. Next base: position 97,396 of record JAVQJL010010732.1, on the reverse strand, counting down.
CTTAGCATAGACACCATGACATCCTGAATTTGCATAGTAGTAAAGATCAATGTAACTCTTGGAGGCTGGTGTGACACTTATTCAAAACAGCTCCCCTTTTTTCCCTAGTGTAGTCTGGAGCAAAAGAAGGTGAGCAGGCAGTGAGTGATGTGGGTAAAGAAAGCCAGATTCTTCCTCAGCTGTAGTCAACCTCAAAGAGCATTTTGTCATGTATCTTCACTTGGTAAAGTACCTGCAACCCTCTTCACATCAGTACTGAATCAAGGTCTGTTTCGACTATTTGATGCTGTTTGATGTCAGTTGAGATGTGAAACAAGTAAGAGAAGAATGAAAAAAAAAATCTAATCTTCTCTAAAACTTGCAAAGCAATTTTTGTGGCTTTCTTTCTACATCTTTTAGCATATTAATGATTTTTGGTAAGCGATAATTATTAAGTTAGATGTCACTGCATTATGAAGAATGTCCTTCAAGCTGCGTCTGATTTCAAGGGACAGCTTGACAAAACTCACTTTGAATTTGGTTGAAAGCATGTCTAATTGAATTTTGATACGTAATTAAATCAAGCAATAAATCAGCCCAGATCCCACTGCAACCGACAATTCAACACTCCTGAGCGTCACAAGCTAATTATGATGAAGTTATTATCTCAGCCAAAGGGAGTACTCTGAATGGCTCCTTCTGCATCATGTAGAATCTTTTCAACTAGAATACACTCAACCTTGAGGAAAGGGCATCTCTCATATTAAGGATCCAGAAGATCCTATAAATGTCATGTGGTTGGTTGGTAATGTATCCACATTGAAACATTGCCCCACTTTAAAGCAGGTGATCACTTAAAGCAGTCCTATTGAAATGTTTTTGACTCACTTGTACGCATAAACACATTGATGCACCGAGCCACAATTTATCTGATGTGTTGTAAGTCAGCAATTACAGCTGGTTGTAATTTCTCTCAATAATCCCTCGATGTGTAGGAAGTGGCTATATTGATTTAGCATGGATTTAGAGCATCATCCTCATCATCTGGTTCACAGTCTCATATGGTTAATCAATTACATTCCCCTGCGTCTTAAGTATACTTTAGATGCCATGCACTGCGCATGTAATCGCATGACATAAGGTATTAAATGAGGTCTAATTATAACTTGGCAGCTATGTGTCATATCATACTCCTTTAATACCTTCCCTAAGAAGACAAAGTAGTGTGTCAGTAAAGAGGGGCGTTGGATTTTGATTTGTGTCAAACAAAATTTTAAAGTTACTTATGTCTGTCACATGATCCTAAATAAATAAGCATACATGAATAAAGTGTGTTTAATGATTAACCTGCCTGAAGCTGAGAAGCCTTTTACAAATACATAAAAAAGTGAAAAAGGCGTAATTCTCCCAACTCCCCAGACAACCATACTAGATCTAGCTGGTATGGCTTTCATAAATGAACCCTCTGCAACAATTACGGGAGTAGCCTCCTTCTGCATAATTTGATGAGCAAAGAGAACATTGATGAACTTTTTTAATTATTACGCCGCTTGGGATTCTGACACAGGCGCCACAAAGAGGGAGGGGGGTCTACCACTACAGATGCTAGGGAGCTTCACCCCCCCCCCCCCCTTTCCTTCTTTCTTTTCCTCTTACTACCTCCCCTTTTTTAATTCACCCAATTTGTCTGTCCAAATGAAACAGCAAAAGGTTAGAGTGTGGAGTAATTAACAGCAGCTAGCCTAATGAAATCAGGAGGGGCAGGTACGCTGAAAGGATCAATACCTCACTAAGAGTGAAGCAAGAGTGGGATTGTCTAGGGGAAACAGACAAATACAGTAGACCACTTAATAACAATAAGTTGATGAAAAGGCAACATGTTGTCCACTTTTAAATCAAAATTGTTTCCAACACACTGTGACATTATTGCTCTCTGGCTCCTTGTACACACTCAAGAAGTGTACAGGATTTACTCCACTCTGTGTGGTTTGCTGAGAGGGTTTCCCTTTATTGAATGCCAATAAGTACATCAATACACTTTGGACAGCAGAACACCAATGCAGAGGGAAATGGGGATTCTATTTATCTAAGGCTACACTTAAGTATATTGAAGACTTTATTAGTCCCTTTTGATGAGGAGGTGTTTTGTTTGCAACAGTTTTATCACGCTGTCTAAGACATGCTGCGTCTGCTAGAAAGACAAGGGATGTAAACTTGAACTCTGCCCACTGTTTCTTGGCTGAGGCATTCACGTCTCTCTTGTGCCTGCACACATGAGCAGATGGCATGCAGGTCCAAGTTTTCCACTGTGAATATTTCTATTGTGTGTGCATATGTCTGCGTGTGTGTGACTGTGACATTGCCACATGACAAAGGTGTCATTTTTCTCTTATTGTTGAATCCCGCCACATCCATCTCACCTGTGGGGATAACCACTTGATGGCAGGCCACGTGCTATTCTCCCACCTTCTCTATACAGCTTTAGTGGTAGACTGTGGCACTGCCCTGACATCTCTGGAGTGCCGAGCAGTCCTGACAAGTCCTGCTTGACCATTATTTTCACAGACGTCATGCAGAGAGACTAGCTGAATTGAACAGCAGCACACTGTGGTGAGCCTCACCAGTGAACCCCTGAGTCAGAGTCAAAACAAAAGTGAAATACGGCAGGGTGAGCTTTGGCAGCTCAAGAGACTGTAGCGAGCTAGCATGCTCTTTTCTCACCACCTTATGTATTAGGTATTTACACTACGAAATATAAACTGTAATGTGGGAGACTGTAGAGATGGGAGCAGCTGATCTCATTAGTGTTAAACTATTAGAAGTGTGGGAACCCGAGGGATCAGAGGTTTCGAAGTTATCACATCATACACTCTTTAAATGTATTTTCACAGTCTGCAGCAAGGCATCTTTAGGTGCCTTTTTTAACTTTGGACTTATTGCTAATGGAAATAACTCAACAAACATTTACATTGTGTTACTGTGCTGCTTGCAGGGTCAGCCAATTCAGTTTTGACAAATGGTTAAACACCAGGGTTTATGGTCATAATATAGTAAAATATATCCCTGTGAAGGCAGCAGATCATTTTGACACCAGTCGTAGTAATTGCTGACAGTGAGAACAAGGAATATAAAGATTGTTATTCCTTAGTAATCTCATGTTGACAGACCTCTGTGTTATCAAGCTCAAAGACATCAGAAGGAAATCTCATCAAAGAAATTAGAATAACAAGTTCTTAAAAATCCAGTAGTTTGACTGACTATGTGTTTAAAGATGCCTGTCTCTGGAAACAGAACCACTGGCTATTCCTGTTTGGTACAAATAAGTTATATTAGTTTTACATATAGTGGCTGCCAACAGTTTTTAATTGTGTTTGAATTCAGGGATTGACGAAACAAGAGCTTTACATAATGAAGTTAGCTGATACAGCTCTCCAGTAATTGTCAATCACTTACAGTAGAGTAAAGAGGTCTGCCAGGTTTGCTGTGGCCTCCTCATCACGTGTGACGAATACTTGTCCACCGATGAGCTTCTGGGCAACATTACTTGTTATGAACTAACTTTGCTGTTTACTCTGGCTTTTATTCTGAGATGTATGTACAGTAATAAAAAAAGAACTTGAATACATCTTTATTAATGTATATTTATTTTTATACTCTAAATGTAAATATTATATGTACTGAAGGGGATTGAGTTACTAACCTATGTACATAAGCTGATGGAAAATTGTCTTTTTAATATCCCTGATATGCACACAGTAGGCTCATTGTTTTTCTGTTGCGCACTGCAGGCTTGGTTTCCATTGTAAATGTAATATTAGCTACTCTCCAGTCACCTACGCACAGCTGGAATGCACTCTTACCTGCTTTCTGTCTATGCCTTTTGAATATTACCCAGTCTTTCTTCATCTGTGCCAGCCTGCCATACCATAGCTCAGACCCTTACTGGAGAAAAATGGCTTGTTGCAGCCCTTCAACCTGTCTCCAGTTCACACTGGAACTCAGTGCTGGGGAACTCAAGGACGGCACTGTAGTCATAAAGTGCTTTACTCGTTCCAAAAATATCAAATATACTGTAACTACTTGCGAACAATGCTACAATATGTACTACATGTTCCTTTCACTCCTACCAACATTCACTATTTATTGTGCAGCCAGTGTCTCAAAATTGGGTTACATTTGGGTACAGAAACAGAGCACAATAAGGTCTGGTGTTTTTAATCAATTATTTATCCAATATTTTAATGATCAGAGTGCCTGGGGTGATCAAAGGCTTGGTTCGAGCTCCACTGCCTTTGCTCGCTAAGACATCCCTCTGTACTTTGATGTGGTTCACCAACAAATGCACTTATCTTAAGCATAACTCTCTCTCCCAGTCTTGTATGTGGGTACTTTGAAACTGCTAGTTTGAGAGGCGTGCATATAGAGAGAAGGTCACTGACCAACCCATACTGAGGAGAAAAAAAGAAGAGAAAACTCACACATTTATGGACTCCAGCTGTACAACTACTATTTTGAATGTCATCTAAATATGAGACAACCACAGGTCACCTTCTCAGATCCCTCATGTACATTATCGTATATTTAATTGGTTGGCAAGGTCTCTAACTTGAAGTATGTGTCACGAGATGTTGAATAAAACATTACTTGGAGAAGAAACAACTGCCGATCGGCAGCCTCAAGTACAATCATGCTTTAAATGACCAGTCAGTGGATGCAAATGAGTAACTCCTTAAACAGACTCAAATATGCAAAAAAGAAGAAAAAAAGGAAAACAATCAATGTTTCAATTACATTTATTTAAAGTTGAAAGGTGCCTATTACAGAAATATTTTATATTCCTTTTCCTTATCAATTAATTTATAGGTGTTAGTGCTATAGCAATTCAAGCCATAATGTCAATCTAATGTAGTAATTGGTACAGCTTTGTACAAGCTTTAAGCTGAGCTACCACACTATTTGTGCCATATGTCATAACATTTTCCTTTGGCATTTATCTGTCACCTATTTTGGGTATTATTTTTCATTTGACACAACATTGACATATTACCTCCCATTGTAAGTTACCACAAACATGTTATTAAACCTTGCCATTGGTTAGGGAGTGGGTTTATCAGAGCTTTTTTGAACTGCTGACGAGAGAGGTCAGAGTGAGTCAAAATAGTAAAGTTGCAGGCTGTAAAATCAAAACAATGAGCTGAAAAACATTAAAACACTTCATAGAGCTGAGGGGAACTGGTGATGGGTCATTACAGGTGACCCCTTTTTAATATACAAATACTGATTAGTACAGCTTCTAACACAAGCACAAAACCCGTACAGACCTATGGCATATGTGCAGCAAAAATAGTAGTTTATAAAATGATATAATTCCTTGTTTAATGTAGTATGATGTTACATTAGATGACATTTTGAAATGTTACATATTTGAGAGTGGAGGTGACATGAAGTTATTGCTGCTAAGTAGCATCCAGTCCCAAACATTCACTAAAAACGAAATTTGCTGACAGTACAGAGTAAAAAATGTTTTGATATTCCTCACAGAAAACAGTGCTAGTGTAATATATTGTATGCATGCCTTTAGTTTGAGCAACTACTTCATGGCAATGAGATGATTGAATGGTTACCCGCATACATGTCTTGACTATGCCTGTCTCCACACAAACGTCACCTGTTATAAATCTGTACAATACAATTGTTTGACTGTGCCAGGGAGTTATTTGTCAGACGTTTGGAGACTTTACTTTTTAATTTAGTTTAGTTGTCCACCATAAAGCTACTTTTTGTTTTTGATGACTAGCTTGGGGTGTACTGCTCTATCTTTCAGTCAGTTGCATCCCTTGGTGAACAATTATGGCAAGATAATCTGTTGACATGAACTTCGTTTCCTGCTCAATGTTTTACCGTTCCACCCCAGCAGTCCTCTCTATTTCTCCCCTGTCTAAGTGCATCCTCACTGCCAGATTTCTTCTATTTTCTTTGCAAATCAAGTCATGTACTCAGATTATTATACACAGTACAAAGAAAACAAAATTGGTGATTAAAAATTAAATACTCTTATCTCTTTGTGAGTTATCTCAGTCCCCAGAGAGAGGATGCTATTTTGCAGGCTTGCGGGTGTCTTTTGTTCCCAATTTAGAAGCTTGTCACTGTTTATTGTTAATTTTTGATGCTTCATTTGATATTCTGTTCACTTTCCTCCCTGACATGGAGAGAAACAGCTTTATCAAAGTGTCAGTTGTATGGCTTGTGTTGTCAGGATGTCAGGTTTGCCCTATTCTTTACATTTCTGGTGAGAGGGTGTGTACTCTGCAGCCCGGTGTGTTTGCGTGCCAACTGTGCACAGAAATGTGCTGTGCAAACTTAGCGCGTGAGGAAGAAATCAATATGTATCCTAAATCTAAATTCCAACCTAAAAAAAAAGACTTTAAACCCCCAAATCTATGAGGTTGTCAATTGTGAACTCTGACTGACTTTAAGAAGACTGAAAAGTTTCCAGTGCACTTTCCTTTGTTGGCTCCAAATAAATAACATTTCCATAGTAAATCCTCTGCAGAGTTACAGTCAGACAATGATGTGGGATGAATGTTCTTCTGTCTTTGCAGGAGGCCTGTCAACTTGGCAAGATAACCTCTGTGAATGTAAGTCCTACACTGTTCTCTGCACGTTATTGCATGTGGATTTTCATAAGCATCATTAGATCATGATACTGTGCAGTTTTTCTGTTTTTGGTGTATTACTATATTTTACATACGTTACACACTGCAATAAATCTGCATGTCACCACATAACCTTGCATGCTAGAAATATACATATTGTTGTTGTCATTTGAAAACCTCAAAACCATTGTTTGATTTTAATGCTTTAACTTCAGTCGAAAGGTTCTGTGGGTTAAATATTAAAAACAGACAGCAATCATCTAAAAAATAAAATAATAATGTCATTCATGAATAATGTGGGTGATGTTTTTAAGATGTCACAGATGTATTTTTTCTTAACCATTTTGTACTTTATTGGACTAGCAGAAATGTGTTCTCAAATATATAATTATTTTCTTTATTATATGTATATATATATAAATATAAATATATATATATATATATATATATATATATATATATATGTATATATATATATATATATATATGATGTCTATATTTTAGTCATCGAGAGCAGTTCTCCCTGCACTTTGCACAATAACATGCTACTCAAACTTGCTTCACTTTCAGCACAGAATGTTGCTGCTGTGAAATCTTGCACACCACAGCTTGTGTGTTTAGTCCTAATGTTTCTATTTAAAGAGCAGTCTTACAATTCTGTAATATTGTTCAATATTTCTAATATTATTTGATGTGGGTTTATTATACACACATGCTTATTTATATCTAAATTTGGCTTCATATTAGTTTTCAAGTGTTTGATTAAAGTTTACTGTAAGACCTTGCTTTGCTAGGACTGGAGAATATAATACTTTCATAGTTCATGCTGCACAGAGAAGACCATCATAGCAGATGACTCAATTACAGCTGCAATTGATAAAACATTCATTTGATTTGTCAAATATCACCCTGTATTCTCTCAACCCACTTGCTAGAATCACCTCCTTCTTGCATGTTCCCGCTAACTCACCATTTCACACACAGTGGCAAATCACCCCACACATAATAGGCTGCGCTGGAACAGCATGTACGAAAAGAAAGGGCACACCCAACTTCCACAATCATTAGCAGATTTTTTGTGATGTTCAGTATTGACATAATGCAGAATAGAGACATGTGGCAGAGTGCTTTTAGGATAAATATGCTGCCATTGCTGTTGTTTTTTCCCCCTCCACATAAGACATGTGCAACATGACAAATCACCATCTCCTCTGAACAGATTTATGCAGGTCTAGGTGTGCCCGCAAGCTGATCCTTATCTGAAATGGCAGAACCAATCTCCCCTGATTCACTCCTAAGTGGTCCCTGTTTATCACTCAAAGTGAGGTTGTTGTCAGCCAAGTCCTTCTCTGTGCAGCACTGACTTCTTTGCTGTTTCTAAAGAAGGGAGTTTTGGGGAAAAAAAGTATATATAATAATAAAACTCAAAGAGCTCACGCCTACCAAAGGACAAGGTGGCAACCACTTGGCCTCTCCTCCTCTAAAAATAACGGACTTCTAATCCGGTAACCCGTGAATCCAGCTCCATCTGCCTATTGTCTGGGTGGTTACCAGAGGGAGGGTTTTGGATTGGTTGGCTTGTTATATGGCAGAACTTGGCATGCGGCTCTCCTGTTCATTTTATCTCTGTGTACATACTTCTCAAGGCAATGTTTTATCTGGCTGAACGGGCTTTGTTTGGTCTTGATATCTCTTACCACAGCTTGTCTTTGCTTTATGGATTTCTGGCAGCTTCTTTAAATAAGTGATAATGCTTAACAAAACATTCACCTTGACTCCTCTGTGAATGTTTGTTTTTGTTTATCATGTTTGTCTTTCAACATTAATGTTTTATTCACATTAGTCATTACCACCGAGAGTAAAACTTTTATTTATTTAAGACCCATTAATGGTATCTAAGTGTAATTAATATTGTAGCTTTAAATGACTTAGTATTGACTGCATCATGAAATCAAATTAGGCTTTTCTCAACATCTGGAGCCAACTGGAATGGGCTTGAATAAACAGCAGTCGAAAATGAAGACACTCCCTTATGCAAAATGATTATGTCCTAATTGTCACGGACAGCTGTTTGTTCTAATAGATTCTGGATGCCATTGTTGGAGCAAGTTTCCAATAATTAGAGTCATGTGGAGAGGAAGCAGGCTTTTTGTAGAGCTGCCAACCTTCCATAAGTAAGCTCTTTCTTTTGCTGGAACCTGGACTTTGCTTTTGCGTACATCATCCAGTAATTTGAGAAACAGCTGCCAACGCTGCTTGAGAACAAGTAGATATTTAGACTACTTGAAAGAGTGGGTGAACATGGCACACAGAACTATATCATTTTGCCAACAAGGTATTCGTCTCCTCTCTGTCTTAGAAAATGAATAAAACCACATCAGGAGGGTGGAAAACATCCCCTTCTATATAGAACTTTAGAAATATACCTCATCATTTGGCATTAGAAGATGTCACAGCACATAGAGCAGTGAGTAAAAACAAGATTCATTTTAAAGAGAAATGTATCATATATTTTTATGTGGTGCAGAAATTAGAGCAGTGTATGTGCAACAGATATCTCTTTTCTTTCTTATTTTTTTCAGAAGAAACAATAGCAACACAAAGCTTTTGTTTCTGAGTTGTTATCTTACACAATAGTTGAAGGTTGTGTGTGTTTGCTTCTTTCACTGTATGCCCTTTTTCCTACTCTTTTTCTCATCATTTGTTATCTGTCTTTTTCTTATTACCTAACACTCACACACAATGATTTGTGGCCTCAGGATCTAGATGAATCAAGTAAATAGAATATTTAGCTAGCTGTTTCAACATTACAGCACTGAAAACCACTCAGTTGTGCTTTCAGGGGTGCTAATTGTGTAGATTTAGGTTAGTCAACCCTCTCTGATAGTTTTTAAATTAAGCTTTTTGTGCACTTGGTTTTTGGCAGTTTGTCCTTCATTAGTACCAGACTTTATTTTCCTCTCCCTCTCTCCTTTTTTCCAAGCCTTATTTAGTCTTATCAAAGAACAATAAGTGCTTTATCTACGCACTATAGTGGCTAAGGAAAAATATGTTTGCACAGATACATCTCCTCCTCCTGAGCTTAAAGGAGCATGTGTTAATGATGTTTTTATTTCAGGACTTGCATATTGCCTTTACTGCAGTTGTGATGAAGAAAATCAAGATAGTAATTTGTGCTCCAGTTGTATTTGCTCTCGGGAAAAAAAAAATCAGTTTGAATAATAGGACGAATAAAATTCAACGCAATAACTGAAGCTGAGGGCGTAATTATATTTTATGTGTTTTAAGCCCCCATACAGTGTGATGCAGTATGATGTTACTCAGGGAATCATGACATGAATTCAAGCTAAACTATATATCACTGCAACAATGCTCAGATCTCCTTACTTCTCATTTTTCACACGGCAAGCAAAATACATAAAAAAAATAAAAAAAAAATGACAAAATCAGCAGTGTCTACTCTCTATGCCTTACAATAGGAACGAGTGTAACTGTGTTTTGTTTTCTGGAGGAATTGTTAACATGTTAGCAGACACGGCTACTTACAGGATGTGTTTTTCTTTTTTGGCTCCAAAGAAAGGTCGCAGCATGAACTTCTGTAAACCTTCAGAGAAATCAAAGAGGCCTGCACCTTTCAGAAGAAAATGCCCACACTCCTGTGATCCCCAAGACTTTACCAATCAAAGTCTCAGCCTCTGCACATATTTCCACTTCTTTTGTGTCTAAACTGGGTGAGAGAGAAAACTAGGACATAGTTCAACCTGTTAATACATATCCCATTTATTATGAGGCTGGGAAGTCTCAATTATAAATCTTATAGTTGCTTTATTATCTGAAAAGTAATTCACTAGACTCAACAGACCAGAAATCATTTTTGGGTTATGGGGTCACTGTTTCAATTAGTCCCCCTGGTGACAGGATACAATTTTGGCATATTTTCCAACTAAAAGCAGGTAAAGATGATTGATGCAGTGCTGGGCTTGTAATAACACTTGATATACAATTAGGAAAGGATTTCCCTCGTAAATGCCATCTCACAATACTCATTCACCCATGAACGAGAATTGTCACCACTCGTGATGATGTTAATAATCTTTGTTTGTTTGTTTTGAGCAGGGAGAATCCCTATAAAGGATGCATTCTTTTTATAACAGGGTGCATGTATCCCTGGAACGACTTTTAAGGATAGGGTTTTAAATATTTCTTGTGTGTTTTGATAAGAAAACACTGCAGTAACTGAGGTCAAGGGTCAAACCTTGAATTGATGATTACCGGTTTTGTGACTCACTAAAGCTTTTTATAAGGTTGGTCAATTCACCCAAGAAAGAAAAAGAAAAATGCTTTTTGATATATCATGTAATGGTTTATTCTGTACTCACTCTACACTACTCTAAACTTTCTCTGCATTTTAAACAGAACGGGATATTTTCTAACAGAACTTTTTGTTTGTTGGTGTGCTCCAGATCCAGCGTCGTGTGACGTTCCATCTTCCAGACGGTTCCCAGGAGAGTTGCAGTGACAGCGGGTTGGGAGACCCAGAGCCTAGCAGCACAGCCAGTACCACACAGCCTCTTCCCCTCAGCTTCCCCCAGGAGGAGTACTATGAGCAAACATCACCTAACAGTCGCACTGAGGGAGATGGAAACTCAGACCCTGAATCTAGTGAGTATAGAATTTTGCTCTGTTCAGACAGCAGGCAAATCTGTTATTTTATGTTTTTTGTTTATATTATATCTTGTGATTTTTGAGGCTGACTTTCCTCAGTGTAATTTACAAGTGGCCATCTGTGTTTTTAGACAGTAAAATGATTTACAGAGATTACAGCTGTGATTGTCATAATAACAACACAGCCTTGCAAACACTTAACAAGAGACCATTTCCTGTCAAATAACGAGTAACAAGCTAGTTTTACATACAATTTGATTTATTATACATGCAGTTTTTGTGAGGTCATTCTTTAGACATTTAGGACAACAGTTTTGTTGCACAAGAAACCAAAAACCATCTGAGTCATATTAGATAGGCAAATAAATTGAATTTGATCACAACAACCAGCGTTGTCAAAGGAGTACAGAATAAAATTAAGTGAGTAACTTGCACAATGGTGCATTTATTATTGACAATTAATTCTGTAATCCAAATTTTGTAAATGTTCAGTGCTAAGCTGCACAATGTGGGGAGTTGGAACTCTGTTGCTGAATTTATTCAAATGATTCACAAGACAGCTGTTACTGCATGGCTTACTGCCCAATGATGTTCTCCATAAAAAGCTCCACTGAATGCAGGGATGCACAACTCTGTCCTCATACATATACAACAGATTTTTAAAAATCATTGCTCAAATGTCTGGCTGAGGGGAAAAAGAAGAGTGCTGAAGCCACACCACAGAGGACCCTGGGTAATTCCACCAGTGGTAGTGTAGATCCAAACGCCTGTGCATCAGCATCATGCTAATGATGCTGCTGAAGTGATTTTGCTCCACCTTAACATGAACAAGGCTACTCTGAGTCCCCTATCAACGTGTCCTTGTCACATACCGACACCCCCCACTTCAGGATGGATATTCTAGTCCTGGTGAATCAGATTTTATTTTCTGGAGATAACACTGCATCATATATTGCAAACTGGATCGAGGCTCAGTTCGGTGTAGACCTTCACTCCTCCTGTGGCCCGTGTGTATTTTTGCCAGAAAGGCTTTTGCCATTGCACGGCGTTACCTGTCAAAAACACAAATATGGGGGGGGGGGGTTGTATCCAGCAGAGAAAATCTAAAGGACAGGTAGAAATAGATTGCTTTGCATACACCTACGTGCAGTATAGCCATTGTGTCATAGCTGTAAGTGAGACAACAGTCCTTGGTGCATCAGCCTCCCCAGCAGCTGCGCTGACAGGTCCGGGGCTGGGTGTCAGTGTGAGTGTTATTGTGAATGCATTTGTTAGACATTAGACAAGATGGGTGACATCCTGGCGATGACTTCCTGTTCATTTACATGCAAGGGTCCGTCCCATTTCTGATTTTTCTATTTTTGACAAGACGGTATTGTGAGTTACGGCAAGATATTCTTTTACAAGATAGCCTTTTTTACACAACCAGATGACCTCCATATTCCCTCTCTCACATACACACACACACACACACACAGACATCTGTACACCAGTCACATATATAAACGTACATACAAATACATACATATAATGATCAAACAGCTCCTTCCCCAGCTGTTCTCTTTAATGTATTCACCATGGTGACAGCAGTGATTCATAAATGTGATTCATTTATATACAGAGGCAATTGCTCATCATCTCATTAATATTCAGTGACATAAACATCTCATACTTCATAAACTTACTCAAATACAGCACTTATTACGCACTTTCTCTCTGGGGTAATATTTGTTGAAGCGCATTAGTTTTAGATAGAAGTCCATGCTAATGTAGTAAATGCATGTGTACTTTTACAAATTGCTGCATTGAAAATCTCAGCAGAGTGAGACTGTTAACGGAATAAATGGGAGTGCAGTACTGGAGTCTAATATTAGTAGCTGGATATTAGAAAAGTAATATTAGTTATATGACCTTAGTGTCCCTTGTAATGCTCAGATTTAACCTTATTACACCAATTGATATTCAAGTCAATGTAATTCTTACTGATGTTACTGTAAGGAGACAGGACCTATGTCTCATATGTGAGGGTTGTGTAAACACAACTCTGAAATTATTTGATTAATTTTAGTCCATATTTAATATTTGCATAATTTAATTAAAAATATACTTTAAACCCCCTAAATGCTCAACTAAAATGAAGTTTATTATTATGATTAAATCCACAAAAGTTCTTTAATTTGACTTTAGATGTTACTGTTTTAACACACGCTTGTGTGCACACACACACACACACACACACACACTCACACACAAGTTTAGAGATAAACTCTGACTCTTTGCTGCTCAGTTCAAAAAGCGAGATGGATCCTGTGCATGTTGACCGTTGCAGAGATGAGTGCATTGGTGACAGAGGGGGATTACTTAGAAGATGGATTAGATATGGTTTTATCAATGAGCACCAGGCTGGCATGGCAGTGGCAATTTCTTATCATGTCGTTTCAATTTGTAAAGCAGAAAGAATAAGGAAAAGGGGAAAGAGGGGAGAGGAGATGGAATGACTCCAAGTGAAGAGGAAGAAACAGAGCTGAGAGATTGAAAGACTCAAGCGACAGTAGATAGAGAATTTCAGGAGTCAAATGTGGTATTGTTTTGTAAAGGTGCCTCAGCTTGGACCTGAATGTCAACTTGCACTGAATAATTGTCTGTGCCAAAGGCAAGCCATGTGGCCTTATGACAATGACTTTCTCAACTCCTCTTTAAACCTGCATCTTTATTAGACCACCCACTCTTGAAATAAAGTTCATATGACATTTTATGTTTCTATTATTTATGAGTTAGGCGGCTGTTCATTTTATGGGCTCTTGCTTCCCCCTCCAGGCTTACTTCACCACCCCATCATCAGTCATGTGCTGTCACCTCTTTTGTCACACATTGTTCCAAAGGTTTTGATATTTCCTCCTCTGTCTCTACAAAAAGATAAAAGTTGCAAATTAATATCATTAGCATGTGTGTTTTTAGGTCCAACCCCCATACATCTGACAGCTGGCTTTTACAGAACTGCACATCCAGAACAATTAGGCATGATGAATCGTACCTGTCCCTTTTGGCCAAATTGCAACACTTCATCAAAACATCAAAAACAGGAACGCATAATGATATGCGATGCATCTCTTCCCTCGAATAAGAAGAGAGTACACAGCCATTTCAGTTGACATTCCTCAGTGACTCAGTGGATTGGCATCCTCGGTTTTCAGCACCGTTTTACAGAGGTTCACCTTCTAGGCATCAGAAGTGACTGACTTTTCCTGGAATCACAAAGAGCACTGTTTCACAAGTAATGTTAAAAGCATCCGGTTGATTAAAATGTCATTCTTGACCCATATTGGCTCAGACATGGTTGCCTGTAGATTTTGTTATTGTTGTTTGTTTTATACTAATGACTATTGGCCTTGTTCTGAGTGATGTGACTGCACTTGCGATCAGTTAAACTTTGTTGACACTGAATAATTAAATCCTGTGCTTTTTATTTTTATGTATTTAGTAATTTTGGACAGCCTGTGTTGTTACATTCATGATGTCCTGAAAGGCTTTTGCTGAATGATGGGAATCATCATGTCATGAACAGCAAACAGTGCTAAGCCCTCAGACAAAGTGCAGCAACGTGGGAGCAAATCCCTGAGTCTAAATCCTTCACATTTTTCAAACAATACACAATTTTGTTCTCTGGACCATTTGTAATATACTTATTTCTTTCTCCTGTTGTTGGAGTTGAGGGATTTAAGAGCTTGTGCTTTTGCCCACTTACAAGCAGCTCACTAAAGGCAGTTTTGAAGTAGTGCATTAGTCTCTGGAGGAGACAGTATAGTGCCGTATCTTAATCTGTGGCATATGGCTTTCAAATGACCAGCTTACACCTTGTCTGTCTAAGATCTAAATCTGCTATTACGATAAGCCAATCCTTTTTAAACACTGCAAGTATAATAAGATTATAGTTTTAAATGTTCTGCACAGTGTATTATAAAACTACAGACTTTTTACAAAATTGCTTCATCAAATAGCAGATTTCAATCATTGATTTTGTTTGATATTTAATTTGTTTTTTCACTTTGTGCAATTTTGTGTCTAAGGATTTTGTAGCACATTGTATAATTCCTGATACCAGTAGACAAATAATCTGATTAAAGGTTTGCTGAGTTCATACTTTGAGGGGGTTACATACTCAACTCTTTGATTTCTGTAGGTCCAATATTTTCATAATAGCGTAGAGTTTCCAGTTGACTGATTTACAACCACCCCTTTTCTTTCTTTGGAAAAGGCCCCTGGACTTGATCTAGTGTGTCAAACACATTGGGACCACTTGAATTTTTAATGCCTCTCAAACCTCCGACTCTACCCAGTATGTCTGGCTGTCAATGCCGAGCTTGCACTAAGATTGGAATTCAACTGTCTAGACACAATCTGCCCATGAATAAAGGGATTTCATGAGGAGGCATGGAAAAAGAAAGTTGGTTGGTTGTGATTGGAACTCTACAACTAAGCGGAATCAGCCATGGTGCAAAACTTATACAAAACTAACACTACATTTTGTCATTCATACCAATATGTGACGGCAACAATGCCATAGTGTTCAGTACAGTTAGCTGCATTAATTATTCATATGAGTCCAATCTCAGTTTCATTTTTAGGGTTCTCATATGCAATTAGAAGTAATGAATGTGCTTCTTAATTACATTCATTTGTGCAAATTTCCATTCCCCATTGAATTTTTCTGTGGAAACATTGTGACACTGACCAATGGCATATCATTTGCAATGTGACTAAATCCATTCAGCATAGAACAATTAGCTGTAATTAGTGTTACAATGTCATCAGCGACCAGGGGGAAAGACTAAGCTGACATGCAAGAGAGAAGAGGACCCTTGTTCAGAGAGTTAAAAATCCAACACTGTTGCAAGATCAGGATAATTGGCTGACCACAGGTTAGAAAGATGATGAACTGTTGTAAGACTGTTAGGCTTGTTTTTTTTGTTTTTTTTTAACTTTCATTCATGTGAAGTTGGCTGAGCAGGCATTCTCTTTGATAGAACTGCCCTTCTCCACATTTACACATTTAGGAGCTGCCAGTGCAACCTTTTACTTCAGCCAGCCCATCTAATCATCTACTGCTGACAAATGAGCAGCTTCACTAAAGTAATTAAGAATGAAGTGCCTTGCTTAAGGGTACATCGCTGGTGGTTTCTGAAAGACGAGGGGAAGCATTTCTCTTTTTAATTTCAGATCATGACATTACATATTGTCATGTTATCAGAGATATTCCGGCTGCTGTATATTTAATTCATGCTGCACATAAAATGGTAATGCAGCCTTTCCTTTTCTTGCAGTTATCCCACAATCTACAAGATAACTTCTTCAAACCACTTTTTTTTTTCACATCATTTGCACCAGTTTGCTTCCCGCTATATATTCTCCCTCATATAAATAAATAAAATCCTTTGTGCCTTCTGGCTCTCAGAACTTTTTACAGCTGCCCCAGTGGGCCTGCAGCAGAGCTAAATGAAGCAACAGTGAGTATTAACCTACATAAATTGGACCTTTCCTTTTAAGATGATTTTAGATTTTTTTTTTTTCCTCCTTTTTTTGACCGCCGGTAGTCTAGCGCTGAGTCAGAAGGGGATTTAAATGGACTCAAATGTATCCTTCATTACCGATTGGGATTTGGTGGAAGTGCTCAGTTCTCAGAGGTGAGGTGGAGGGAAACCCTTGTTTTATCTGGTTCAAATGCCACACCAGTTGTCTCAGAGAGAGACGAGCTATTGATCTGGAAGAGTCAACTCAGCTCGCAGAAATCTCTCTCCACCCTCTTTCAAACGACTGAAAAGTGTCATGTTAGAAACCTCTTTTTTGAGTGTATTAGGCTCCTTCTTTGTTGCCCTGCCAAAGTCTTCTGTGAAGTTGAAACGGGAGCTTTCTGGTACAATCATCCAGATCTCAACAGGACAAGACGGACGGAAAAGATATTAAAAGAATTCGGGACAATCAGTACATGGCATTACATTTCATACCACTGGAAGTGCTTCAGTGTCATGACTAGAAGAAAATGACACATGTAATGGAAGTAGAACATGTTATCACAGTGCTGGGAACTGACTTATGAACTCATTCAAACAGACAAGCTCTGTTTAGACTGAAAAAATGAAACCATCTGCCCTTTAAGTTTAGGGCATATTATGAGTGACATACTTTGCATTTATTTTTCATCTCAGTTTTGGATTGCTCTAAGCTGTTTTGGTTCTGACCAGAAATCTACAAATTAACCTTTTTTAATTAAATTTTTTTTTAATTTTTAATTATTTTATTCAACTACGTTAGGAGATTAAATTACTTTTAAAATGAGAAACATGTTTTAGTTGTTAATGCATCCTTTAATACTTTTATTTAAACATTGGTAAGCGCTGTGCCCTGAGAGAAGTCACTTGAATACGCAGAGAGTTCTGCCAGATTTTTGGGAGAAAAACAGGAGCATTGACTGAATACGCCATGTTCGACTGTCCAAAAGTTGCTGTTTCAAATTCGCTCCGCAGCACTGTGATTTGAGTGGGCTATTTCAAAGACATGTGCAATTAAAATAGTCATTCTGAAGTTGTTAACATGTTCAGTAAGTCTTGTGTCTGGTTTGGGAAGGGATCAATAACTGCCAAGTTTGATCGTGTCTCTGGACAATGTATTCTGAACTCGGCAGGGATAGACAGAGACTTCAAACAAGGATAGAGGCTCAAAGGCCCCAGCCAGCGATTCACTTTGTTCCATTTCACTGACTCTGTGATTCCAAAACTGGAATATGGCTCGGACTGCATATTAAAGTTGTGAAATGCTGGGTTCGGGAGAGGTAAACTACTTTGGGCCTTGATCCAATCTAGCTGATATGATCTCAGTAACATCAAAAATGAATCAATGAAAACAACAGCAACACACCTGAAATCAAAATCTGGCAAGCTCTTTATTGGGTGTTAATGATGTTTTTGGCATAGGCTGCGTAGCAAATATTTTTAGCCTTTAATTTAATAATAGTTGAAATAAAGCAGCCGGTAAACACTATGAAACCTCGAAGTCAGAGCTACTCAGATAATAACTTTAAAAGAAATCTCACTACAAACCGTCCAGCATTTTCTCAAAAATCACACTGTCCTCTCAGCTGTATTGGCCAAGTATGCGTACAGATGAAAGGGACCTGACTCCGTTTTTTCTTTGCTCTCAAACTACATACACAGAAATAGACATACTGTATATAGGCTACAGCTAAAAACAAGAAAAATAAACTGGACAATATATACGGCCAGGGCTCTGTAGTGCCTACCAGAGGGAAGAAGGTGGAACAGGTTGTGTCCAGGGTGTGATGGATCTGCAGTTTCCCGACTCTGGAGTTGTATAAGTACTGAATAAAGGGCCGGTTGGCACCCATTATTCTTTCTGCAGTCTTGACTGTCCGTTGTATTCTGTTCCTGTTTGGTGGCAGATCCAAAGCAGACAGTGATAGATGTGCTGAGAATGGACTGAATAATGGTGGTGTAAAATTGGATCAGCAGCCCTTTAGACAGCTTGAACTTCCTGAGCTGGCACAGCAAGTACATCCTTCGCTGGGCCTTCTCCATGATGAAGTCTATGCTGGATGCCCACTTTAGATCCTGTGAGATAGTGGATCCCAGAAACCTGAAGGTTTCCACAGCAAACACAGTGTTGTTCAGTATGGTGATGGGGGGGCAGAGTTGTAGAGCTCCTTCTGAAGTCCACTGTTATCTACACAGCTTTGAGCATGTTACACTCCAGGTTGTTCTGACCGCAGTGATGTGTCAGTTTGATTAGCTGAGGTTATACCTGCCTGAAACTTTCACTCCTTTTAAAAGCAGGAGAAAAACATGGGACGCTATAAAATATAGATGTGCTAATGTTTTATTCAAGGCCATTTGTTATAGATAGCTTTTTACAAAAATTCCACTCCTTTTCATTTTTAGTTTGAGAGCTTGTGTTTGCATTAACATTTTCCCCTGAAATGTAACTGCATGTACACTAACACACATCCACACATGTAGTATACATTATGTACACACCTGCCACTACCCAGTTCCCACTTGAACCCAAAGCATTACATTATGGATATAGCCCATTAAATTTCCAGACATTTCACACATTAAATCTATATCTATTACATGGGGGTTTGGCTTTCAAACAGGGAAAAACTGTAACATCTGTGTGTATGAAAATATGTGAATAGAAAATCTCCTATTTTGACATTTTATGATTGTCTGTAAATTCTGTCCTGAGGTCAGAGGCCAACCTGTTTCCTATTTCAATGAAGCCATTATGCTCTGATATGGAGGTGTTGCATTTCAGAATAACCAATGGCATGGTTTATTGTTAACAACTGCATTAGTGAGACTGAGATGGGGTTAGAGGAAGTGCATCACGCTCTCTAATTCTTTCTCTCTCCCCACATGCTCCCCCCCCCCCATTAAGATATAGCACCATAGACAGATTAAAATGCATGGTCTCGTCCCTTTCTCATTTTTCACATGCAGTCAGTCTCAAGGATAAGGATGGCCTCTACTCAGAAGGACTTATTGACCAAAATAACTGTGCATCAATATGTCTCCTGAAGGCTGAGCAGACCACAGCATCACAGGGGTTGTATTTTTACCAACTCTCTCAGCCTTTAATGTTATTGACCTGCGTTGTTCTGATATGCTGCAGAACAGCATGGCAGAAGCATATGGCCAAAGCCATCTTAAAGCTTCATTGTCCTACAAAGAGCACATGTATTGATATATCAGAGCATAATGAATGTTACAAATATGCTGACAAATGAGAAATAGGAACAAAAACTAGAAATGTTCTTATTTTAGATCGGCATACTGTGACCAATGTAAAATGATATTGCTGCTTTTCTCTGCCTTATTTTTCAATAAGAAATCACTATGATATAAACTGCAGTTTGATGAGATTCAATTTACAGTGATAGCTGCAGTATTGCTGCAATGACATCAATGATATGATGACAGACGGCTACAACTATGATGCCATCTGTCTATATTTCAAGTATTAGCATATTTCTACTAAAATGTGTCATTCACGAGAAATGCAATATTTTCCTGTGAAATCATTAATTTCACAAGCTAAGGCATAAAATCGCAATAAATCTCATGCACAACAGTTCAGACACACACCCATACGCACACCCAAACACACACACAAACACACAATTCTGATTAAGTTACCAGCAGTTAATTCAATTGGTAGGAATATAATAAAGCATGCAGGTTACAGTATGTTTTTAATCTGCATCCTGAGTTACCGCTGTGATTTAATACAGATGTTGAATGCAAGAAATGCAAGAACGGGATTACTCCCCACTTTACTGTATAGGAACCTATCCCCTCCCGATCGATGTATGTATACTGACTATTTGATAAATTGGTATTCACCAACAAATGGATCACTTCAGAATCCACTCACAGGCTGGTAACTCTGACAAATGAAGTGAGAATGTGGCAAGGAAAGGAAGGAGTTGTGCTGAATGAGCGCAGGAAGAAAAAAAGCAGGAAGAGGATGGGGTATTCAGATGGGACATGCTGAGGGAGTAGATTTTCAGGTAGGCCCTGCAGGACATGTTTGGCCTAACAGAAAATGACAGGGGGCTTTTGAGGGGCTTGAACACATAAACCTGGTTGCTGTGTATTCTCTTCAGCAAGGGAGCTGAGGCATTCATCACATTCACTGTGGTCACGTTTGCAAGGCACTTTTGCCTGGGCTCTCTGTGAGGCATCTGTGGAGACCTCAAGGCAATATAGCTCGTGAGGTCAGTCATCTGTCTGCCATTCCATGCAGAAGCAGAAGCAGACCTGGTACTCAAGCCTCGCCAGAAGCTCCGGCTAGCAGGCTGACAGACTGTGTCCCTTTGTCCCAATTTTCCCCAGACACCTGCGTGATTGCATTGATTTGTCCTGATTCCATTTAGCTTAGGGTCCCACTGGATTTTAAGTGTCAAACATCTGTCATACAGAGGCTCCCTCATGCCGACTAATTCAACACATTCTTAAGATTTAAATCTTCATAGAATTGAATGAATATGCAACATGAGTTGTTTAAGCAAAAGGAAATGGCATATGTCCAACAGTGTGTGTGTGTGTGTGGGTATGTGTAGTGTTATTGGATTTATAATATGCTGACATAACATAACATAAAATAACACATTCCTGTGGTGTGATAGAGTAACAAGAACCATGCATTTGTCTCTTTTTGATGTAGACATACGAATATGCTTTTCAAAGTGTCTAAAATATGTTTGTAATAGTAGTGGCTGATGTCTTCACAGACACAAATATATAGTCTCTGGATATATCCCTTGGTATTTGTTTTAGATATAATGGCAAGAAAGGGAAAGAAATACGGAGTGAAAGAAAGAGTGTTAGACAGAGTGAGTTCACAGTGTTAGCAGAAAATAGACTGGAACGTCTCCTGAAGCCAGTTACAGGCAGCAGCGGCAGCAAAGTCTTTGTTATGATAAAATCAGGGACCTCTGCGAGCATGCCCTTGATTCTGCAGTTGGCTTAACTCGGCAGGTCACCAAGGGGAGGCAGATGTTGTCTCGAGGCTTGTCCCACTGCCTCGGCTCCGACTGGTGTCACTGAGCTTACAGGTGGGGGTGGGGGGGGACGGGCGCCACAGGCCAGCACTGGGGATGGTGGAATGAGCGGATATGCTCATTTTGATCCACTGAGGTATAATAATTGATGATCAGCCCTTCTGTCGCATCTGGGAGTCACTGGTCCATACCATAATACCCCCTTAATTCAACATGGTTGGGTGGTGTGGACAGAAGTGCCATGGGGTCTTCTTGAGGGAATACAGGTTCATATAACACACAATAGTAAAACTTCTCTCGCACCTTAACCTCTTATGCTGTTTGTATGGTGATTGTATGTCTGGAGGAACTGAATAAATTTCATTACTTAAGGCTCTCTTTTAACAAGACTTTTTCCTTTAAACTTTGTTGGACTTTTTATTGTTAAGCATACAAACATGTCTAAACATACAATAGAGAAGAAAAGCACAAACAATAAATGTTCAAGATGAAGAAAATTAGAGAAAAAGAGTAAAAGGAAGAGGCTGCCGCTAAAAATACTGATGTCAATTTGGGACCACTTTAGTCTTAAAGTAAAAGAAATGCAGTTCAGTGTAGTTCAGTTTAGTTGAGTACAGTATAAAACAGAACTTATGGACCACACATGTAGAGTATTTGTATTCCGTAAAAAGTGTTTCCTAATTGTTCATTTTAATGAATCTGTAGAGAATAAAAGAAAAAAGGTTGCAAGGAATGTTGCTTTTTAAAGTCCAACTTCATCATACTTAAAGCTTAAAACACTGACCTACTTTTCTCCCCTTTTCTGTATATCTGCTCTTGTTCTATAAAACATTTAAAAAAAATCCTATTTGGTTACTTGATTAATCATTATTATTATCACAGATGCACAGTGCATGCAGAAAGTTCTCACACCAGGCACACAAAGAAAACACAGATACACAAGAACATGCATACGCATACACCTTGCATCTGGCTGAACTTACCTCCCACGGTGTACAACTACAGTTAAGAACAGAAATCTCGAGCACAAAACGCTACCATTGACAACCTAAGGGTCTTTGAAAGCCTCCACTCCGTGATCCCTCTTCAGTGTAGTTCTCCTGCTGCAAGAGATCAACTATAAACACAGCAGCCCAACACGAGACCATTCCAAAACTCAAAACTCACCTTGCTATAGTGTCGCTACCTTTTTTCAAAATCAATGTGGAGCACTGAAAAAAGTTGGGGTTTCAGAATTAATTCCAAAAGGATCAATAGGCTGCCATTATCCTGGCCACAATGAACAACATTTAAACCACTGCGCGGCTTTGTCTGTTCAAAAAAATGAGCTCTATTCCATGTTTGTTGACATTGTTGGTCGTCAGTGATCCGATCAAATTTTAATCACACTATTCAGCTTGATTGATTTCAGTTTACCACAGATTTTGTTGACTGAAATATTGTTCTTTTTTCCCCTCCATCAGTGGCAATTACCCGACAGTAAAAGCTTGATATCACAGTGTATTAGAGGGCATGTTTGTGAAATACTGGGTTTCAGCCTATTTGTCAACAGCATATAACAGGCATACATGCATACATATTGACATGTGCAGCAGACAAAGGCCTCAAGCAGGTGCTCATTTACTTTAATATAGTTATACACCCACACGTCCACGGCTCACACTGCAGTCACACACATCCTATACAGTGAATGGATGCCTTTCCTTATGTTATATTGTTTCATTGATTGCTCAGCGCATAAGAGCTGTTTTTAGTGTTGTCTTCATGGTTCAAGATAAAATAAATCATACATTGGGTACAAACTATATTGCAGTTTTCTGGACTGACATCAGTGTTGACTTACTTGTTTTGTCTCTTGAAGGTAGAGAAGGAAAAGAAGTCATCCTTATGAATATATATTTATCCAGGATCTGTAAATGAACAGTTTTATAAGTGTGTATCTCGTTTAGTCTCACATGAAATCTCTCATTGAGGACTTTTTGTTTGTTTCCAGCTAGGCATGACATTTATTATTGTTGTGTTGTAAATTATTAATATTAATTTTTCCAAAATTAAAAATGTGCGTACTTTTACAAAACCCTGGCAAAATCCATCTGTCTTACCTTTGGAGCATCTGCCATCTCTTACAGGGCCGTCCACCTCACGAGTCACAGGGACTTAGGGACATCTGTCCCAACAGATAGAAAATCAGGATAGGGCCATCCATTCTGTTAACGCTCCACTGAACTCTGTGTTATGTTCACCATAATTTGCTTTTGGTTGCTGCAGCATCCCGGAATATTGCTTTGCAGCAGCTCAGACAAAGTCGGCTGGTTGTAATGTGTCCCTTTTCGGCCATTCTGCAAGCAGATAATTTGATAAACCCCCAGACGTAATGGCTATGCTGCATCCTGATAAATGTGGGTAATATGACAGGGGAAAGAGGATTTCCCTAACAATTTCTGAAGAGAAGTTTGGCTATTAGGATGATTTGATATTTTCCGGAGAGAGTACATTTGATCTGAAGTGAATGTATTTTGTTGGCATTTAGTGTAACACTGTATGACTTTTTTTTGTTACGGGAATTGATATGTATATTGTCTGTTTTGTTTCTAAGCTTGTTTGTGAATGTGGATGTTGTATTTGGATTTGTTCAGGCAATATTTCCTTTCTAATAGTTCCATGTGCTGTTTCAGATACAAAACCAATATTCCATAGGAAAAAACATAAAGTAGGGTTACAAATACCAAGCGTTACACTGTTTTCTATCTTCTGTATAGGGCCATATGCTCATTCATTCCCCTGAGCAAGAATACTCTCCACTGCACACATTTTATTCATAATACCCTCTTATATATTCTTGAAAACACAAATCAGAATAAAGTTAGTGAAACTGACCGTGCTGTGACCCAGAAGCTCACTCAGCCATTCCTCCTTCTCTCATCTTGCTTTCTCTCAATCTTCTGAGGGTAAACGAGTCAGCTATTCCTCATATGGTAAAATATGCAATCTGTGCATGCCAGTCTATGAGCGAGTTTTGGGTTAATCCTCATGAATACATGACTTTGTCTGCATGAATAAATAAAAACCTGCGCACTGGGTAATTGAGGTGCCGTGCCACTAACAAACGAGGACAGAATTTGTAAATGGGATCCCCATCCCCACCCCCACCCCCGATCTAGAGGCATGGTCTTTTATATCACATTACAGCGCTTACCAAAATCCTATTGATACACTACATGAAGTAGATATGACCTTGAAACATTCTATTATCTTTTTGTTATTTTATCATTTGCTGGTGGCAGAAAATACTGAATAAGCCATGATTTAAAATGATAATTATATAACTCTGTACTACTTAATTAGTGACTAATCTGATATACTTGCACATACATTTTTAACAAAATAAATATTCAACGTTTAATATATTTACAATAACATATTACATATAATATATCATAAGCTAAATTGCAATATCGCAATATTTGCTTTTAAAAAACAAAACAACAATGGAGTTTGAGAAAGAGAGAACGGGGGAGAGAAAGGCAGAGATTCAATGAATGACAGAGTCGAGGTCAGGGTCATGATTCCATCATGGCTGGTTGCTCTGTTCCATTTTGTATTTAAAGTGGTCCCAATTATGGTCCATTTGTGTTGTGTGCGTAAGGGATTCCATATGTTGATCCCCGTCATCGAAAAAAAGCTGTCTGTCTAAAGAAGGTTTTGTGACAGAGCACTTTGCAATTTCCCACAGCAGCGCCCCTGGTAATTGAACCAAAAGCCCAAAAAGGTTTCAACATGTCAACTAAGAACCTCAGCAGCCAGGTTATATAAACATTTATAGACGAGTGTAGTGTTGGGCAATTTAAAGCAATCATCAGACCTTCACAGCAATTTGGAAAATAAAGAGCGTTACGATACATTCAGCATAAAACCGTGAACAGTTTCTAACTAATTTAAATGTGTAATAATTACGTTTAGCTCCTGTCTGCAAAATTTTACATTAGACAAAGACTTTCAAACTCTGAATAATTTGCTCATTCGTTTTTTGGATTTCATTCACTTACTCCATCTGTAAGATTCTGTCTCCTGGACCAAGAAAAGCATATGGGCAAGATTAAGACAACAAGTCTTAATCAACTTGGAAATATATGTAACTGTAATTCCTGTTTTGATAGGATATGTCAAGATGACTTTGTTGTTTTTGAGGACAGTATCATATGTCCAATAAAAACCTCCAGTGGAGTGCTTTTAAATCAAAATCAAGATTGTTTACTGTTTCTAAATCTTGAGATTTGTGAGTGAGTTACAATACCACAGGATCTAAATTGTATACCAGATCAAGCTTAACACTTTAGTAGCATTCTCTACTTCTTCCACCAACTTGACTAGTGTACATGGAAATTAGTGACATTAGAAATTAAATTAGATCAGTGTGACCCATCAGAATACAATATTAATTTGACAAATCGGTGTCCATGGTAAAAAAATTTTTTTTGAAGACCTGGTAGTACATTCTTGTGTTAATTCGAGATCCTTTACTGTATTCATTTTCACATCGATGAATGTGTGCTTTCACTTCCTAAATTGTCTGTTGGAAATTGATAATGTTACTCACAATAATAATTAATAATTATTTTATGCTGCAACTAACTATTCTTTTATTGTTGACAGATGACCCAAATACGATACACAATAGTTCCAAATTCAAATTTCAGCTTATGAAGAACCGTGCCATATTTTCTAAGGGGTCAAGGCTTTTTGCCAAATGATCCTGAATAGTATCCTTATGATAACATGAATAAGATGATAACATGAATTAAAAAATAAATCAGACAAGAATTTAAAAATTATACAGTTTTTTTGTGACTGTTGCTTTTTGTGCTTATTTTTTTATATATATCTAGCAATTACTGTGAAGGCTAGCTTGCATTTGCTCAGGGACTGACAGAACATTAGCTTCTTTTAACACCGGAAGTGATGTATCATTGCTTCTATCTTGGGAGACGAGTGTTATGGCTGACAATTTGGGTAGCATTTACTGTAACAGCAAAAATACACAACTATTATGATACTTATCTCACAAGATCTGATGACGAAGAATGCCTTGGGAATAATATAATCAAACTCAGATAAGGTACCTCCAGCTTTTAGTCTGTCATTTACTACCACAGTACACTTTTCTGGTGTTCGATATCTCACCAAAGCAAACCTTGAGAATTGCATTGATTTCAGTGGGGTCGTCTTTGCAATACCTGCCCCTCACGCCTCACGCTTGACCCACTTATTTTCTCATCTTTCCCTGTTTTCTCATGAGATTTATGCTTGCACACTGCTTTTCCCATTACAGTGTGAGTGGATGCAGGCCAAGTATGATTGCATTGCATAGTCTGTCTCTCTCTCTCTCGCTTATTGTCTCTCCTCCTGACTCACACAAACACACACACACCACATTCTGTCTACCTGCATGAGTTAGGTGATACCAGCTCCGTTAGCCAACAAATAAATCATCAGACCAATTGACATATATGCCACAGGAGATGCTGTCTTGAAAGTAGACATTGAACACTACATTTACTATAAGAATTTCAGCCATGATGGATATTGACAAAGCACTGTGTTAAACTAAACCAAAGGCCCACACTGATCCAGTATTTCCACAAAATATTACTGACCATATGGAGCTGGACAGCGCCTTAGCCACACTCACTGTATTGAATTAAAAAAAGGAAGAAAAAAAAAAAAAAATATATATATATATATATATTGCAATTTTAATGCATTCATTCAAAGTTTAGTATCTATATAACCTTGTTTTACGACGAAGAAGCTTGTATTCTTTAGTATTGAACTCTGAGGTTCTTCCTGTTTGCCTTCACCCTGCCAGAGAGATGCATGCTGGGTAAACTAGGCCACCTGATGGGCAGGGATGTTATATTCCTACATCTATTCACACCTGATGGAATCTCTGCATAATTTATCATTTATACCGTTTTGCTGACAGCCATTACAAGATACTGTTCCTAAAAACAAAATGTATTATATAAACAATGACCATAAGGTGCTGAATAGCAGTAGAGACCGCTTTTGGCTACAGTTCAGTGTTGACATGTTAGTTGCTTAACAGTAGACTCCTTAGATTATGACCAAACAGAAGAAAGCTAAGTTAGCCAATGTACTTTAATCACTCATATAAAACAGCCAAGAGGAAGGTCAACTTCTGAATCAAGCCCAATGATACAATGAGGGAAGAGCCACATGCTTTTTAAACACAGAAACAACTAAAAGTAAGGCACACATCTGCAATGCATTCTGACCCTGCCTTCTATGAAGAGTTGGCGACATGTAATGAAGCGGAGTGCCACAGTTTGCCTGAGGCATCCTTACGTCTATAGCTTGAAGCCAGGCAGAGTACTCTTCTATGCAGCACTGTTTTGGGATTTGGTTTGGTATTGTGAGAAACCTAAGATCTGTATTTTTCACCTTGTTGGAGGTACATCTAGGACGAGAACAACTTTTAGGCATTTTGCTGATCTTGTAAATCATTCTCACTGAAAGAAGTAAACACTGCCCGGTGAGCTAAGGGTTAAATCAAGTATGTTCCCAAAATGGGGGGTAGGGGGCATTTGGGTGGCTTATTGTACTGCATTGTAGTGGTATCATTATTTGCTTTGCTCAGATTACATTACAAAATGTTAAACTGTAATGTTTGATAATGTAATTTATATTCTGTAAATTCTGAAAATCTGTCAAAGTCATATCATCCATTATCAATAAGTTATTTGACTGGTGCTCTGATGTTTTCATTTTTATTCTTCCTCA
This sequence comes from Nannoperca obscura, assembly GCA_036024295.1. Classification (NCBI taxonomy): domain Eukaryota; kingdom Metazoa; phylum Chordata; class Actinopteri; order Centrarchiformes; family Percichthyidae; genus Nannoperca; species Nannoperca obscura. The sequence goes on along the minus strand of JAVQJL010010732.1, from coordinate 68,719 downwards.
GCAAGAGAGTTTAAACAAGAGTTTAAGACTGGAGTTTAGGATTCTTTGGAAGGCTGCATAATATTTCTTAGTAGGGCTGAAAGCAGGCTTGAGGCAGGCCTGTGGAGATTCTCCTTTCCTCTCCTGGATTATCATTTTTAAGCAGCTTCCTTGGGAGCACCCAGAATGAGCATTATAAAAGTCAGGGTTGGAAAAAAAATTAACTTTCCCAATTTAGTTATTTCACCAATTTATTTCCTTTCATATGATTTTCCAAGATGTAATGGCTCTTTCGTCCCAAAAGCAAAAACACTGTGAGCTTTACTACTTTAGCTTTGACATATTCTGTTTCCCCATCAGACACATTCAGCCTCAGCACACTGCCGTCATATCTATGTATTTCATATGGACTGAGCAAAAGCAGTCAGCAGAATAGTACATTTGTTATATTGCAATACATTTGTTTTAATTAATGATGAGGGAATAACATCGTATCCAGTGCTGATGCAAAGAAATATGTTTTTATTTTCTTAAAGAATTCCTACATATTCAGTTTGGAAAGAGAGACCCAGATATGAACGCATGAGGGCACAGGGAAGGCTCAGTGATCTCTCCATGGACCCACTTTATTGTTTTATGCAGTTGACATCCATTCGCCATGCTGCATATGTATTAAATGCTGCATATGTATTTTATGCCGCATGGCAAATCCTCTAGAGCAAGTTGCAATTTTATATTGAAATTATAATTAAGTATTACTATTGATCCTCGGTGGAAGCTGAACTAGAAAGGCCGCATCATATGGAGGGCTTGCATTTTTAACCTACTGTGTCCAGGTCACACCTGTAAGACAGAGTCTGTCCTTATTAGGTGGAAAATCTGAACTTCTTCAGATTCCTCATTCTAGCAATAGCGTTTGCATTTTTCAACAGAGGCAGGATTTGAGCAAAGAGTGTGATTGCTCTCTTTGCTAGTTAAATGTTTAAAGAAGACATGCAATTTGAATTGCTGCAGAGCTCATCAATATGAAATTGGACTAGTGGAGGGAAACAAAATGTAAGGAGGCAGCCTCTATTTTCCACCACAGCAACCAACACAGTAGACTCCTTAGGCTACACTACCTTTTGAGGGTTTTCTTTGTTATCAACAGCATAAATACTTGCAGTACATACCAGAGCATGTGCAGGGTAAATCTGGAAAGAAATCAGAAGGGCTTTTAAGAGACAGAATCAATGATTAATATTTCATACATATTTAAAAACATATGCCAATGAAATAAAAACCCAGCATTTTGAAAATCAGTTGATAATGAATTTACTGTGTCAGTCAATCCTTTTTCCACATTTACATTGAGGAGATAATGTTTTTTAATCACAAGAATAAACAGGTCTGTTAACTAGCATAAAGCTTTCTATATCCATCGGGGGAAAATGTCAGTGGGCCTCTGAGCTTGTTATCTGTCACTCAAAAAAGGATCCAATAGCATTCATAATGCTGCTAAAGCCCACCCGTTGTTTTCTGTCCCCAAATCCTGCTGTGCTCGAAGATGTGTCGGCAGCAGCAAATTATTAAATTGTATTTTTCATTCTCAAGGGTTGTCAGCAGCCTTGCAACAAATAGAATTTCCCAATATAATTATTATTACTAGAGGGAAGGTGAAAAAGAAGAGCTGATATGAGGTAAATAGGGATGCTCCCAGCAAACAAGGGGGCTGAGCCTTTTGACAAGTATCACCTCTTTAGTTTTTACCCTTAATGTCAAGCCAGGCCCAGATTTGATCAAGCTCTGCCCTAACACAAACGTTGCTTAACAGGAAGAAATAATTTGTATGGAGAGACAGTAAGAGTTCAATAGACTTTCTGTCATCGACTCCTTCAGCTGATAAAATGCACAAGGCAGGGGGGCAAAAGGGAGCCATTTGCAGAGTTGACAGATTCCATCATGGATGACTTTAGCATACCTGAGCGCTGCTCTTTCCCCGCCTTACGCATGCCCTCTGCAAGCGAAAGGGGTGATGAATCAGACTTTATGGGCCTTCAGAATGCTAGAGAGGTCAATCCGTCCGAATGGCTGTTAAAATCCGACATAACTTGACAAGGCCCTTTTAACAAGCTCGAAGCCATTCTACACCCACAGTCCAGGCTGCACATTTGTATTGTGATCTAATATAGTTTACCCTGATAAGCTGCTCACTGATAAGCTGCTCACCAACAAACTTGGCTGCACCTAGAAGTTATAGTGGAAAACAAATATTTTCTCCCTGCAATTGAGAGCGTGATCTGCCTTGAATTGCTCCCTGACTTTTTACTGCTGCTTGCAGTGATGGAAGAACAATAGCAACTGATATCAGGCTCAATTATGGTGTGTTTTTCTAAAACCACAGTTTAGTTCATTGGCTGTTGGCTATTATACTGTCCTAGTCCTGAATTCTTCCTTCGAACAAACGGAGATTAAAAAATAAATTTAAAAAAAGAGAGAGACAAAGAGAAACGGCAATCAAATTCAACAACATATTCTTTCCTGATTTCTAATACAGTGGCAGGAGAAAATTATAAGCGATCTCATTGTTTCATTATTATCTGAAGCTGATGAGTTAATCTCTTTGAAGTCCTTTCCCTTTCATTACTAAAGCCCCCAAAGCACTGCAGGCAAGGAAAATATATACACGCAGACATCACAAAGTTGGGAAAATTAAAAATCTGAAAAATGGTAACTCAATGAAAGGAATTAATTTGACAACCACAACTGAGCGATATGTATATAGTTCATAGTTCATAAAATAACTCAAATGAAAAATGGACTGCTGTTGGTTCTTTTTATTGTGTAGTGGCAGTATGGCATGCATGAAAATTATACCATTTAAATTGTCAACAACATGGGCATCTAGCTTATTTTGAAACTGCACACTGAATCCTTATTTCTGTCCCCTTGCTCTTTGTTTGCTTTTACAGTGACCTGTTGTGCGACAGCATCACATTAAGAAGTTCATGTAACTGTAAAAGCCTCTTGATTTTTATTGTTATATGTCCATCATGTTGCCTCGACAACAGACTTCTTCAATCCATAGTGTAAGGATCAGACTGAAAAGGGCAGACTGATGCCCAAAAATGGCAATATCACCTGGACTTGGATGTCTGATGTCTCTTCACTCTGATCTTCCCTCTGAATATTTTGTTGATGTTGTGAAGTCACATTTTCAGATAGCCTGGCCATGTGCACATATGGTTTATGTCTGTGTGTGTGTCTGTACATTTTGCCACTGGTCTGGCAATCATAGGGAATAACACAGCTCCATGATTGCACGCTGCCCTTGAAAAAAAATCTATTCCCAATTTAACTCAAAACAGCCCGAAGCCTTTCTCACCAAACTCTATATGTTTCCTGTATACATTCTGCTATAGGTGGACTAGAAACATGCACACAAAGAAACAGTAGTATTTGTGGCGCTGAATTACAGTAGGACACTCACAGTATACTCAATCTGCCGACACAAAGAAAATGTTGTTGTTCGTAAAATGAATCATTATTATGCAATTAAATTATTCTCTTTTCCTCTGAGAAATTATAAGATTACAGTTCACAGAACAGAGCACTACAGTACAGATCACAATATATCATAGAATTAAGCTCTGTGTTTTGAAAGAATGTGCTTTAGTGCATCCCAGGTTAAGTGCTATTTTCATCCACATGTCAGCTGGTTTGGTCTTTTTTTTCTGGAAGCATTTTAGATATGACGTGCTTTTTCTTCTTGTTAAATGTCACTGACAGGTTTTGACATGAAAACTTAAGTTAGCAGTATCCAACCTGTCATACTGTATTTGTAAACAGCTTATGTTTCCTTCAACGAGCTTAGGGGAAAGGAGGTGAAGCCTGACAGCAGACAAGCATTTTTAACAAACATCCCCACATGCATACATAATGCCCCATTTCAAAAAAGAGAAAGTTTGCCGCTCCATTTAATATGTAGCATTTCTCTGAGCGCCAAGAGGATACCTTCTGTCCACAGATTCTATGGGCTGCATGCACTATACTTAGCAACGCTGAATCTTACTGTATGGCAACACAGTTTACCACTCCCCCTATCGGGAATGAGTGATTTAGTGTAATGAGATTATGCCCCCTAAGGAATCCATGTGCCCATGCAGATTCAAAGTTTCTTGGAATAATCCATCTTATGATGAATTACCTCAAGTTTTTGCAGGATGAACTTTGGTTCGCTGGACCAACTTTGGACATCATGCATTGGCTACATCAGCTGCTACACGCTGCGTCCATGTTTGGAGGGATATTGATTGATGTAGCTAAGTAGTGCGATTGCTGTCCTACACAGCAGTAGACAAGGCCAATAGAAATCATGTGGATTTCTATGGCTCAAGCAGGTTTAAGTCATCAGCAGAATAGGAATCTCTTGGGTCCTCAGGGAGTTGGACTGGGGATACATCAAGGGCAGGTGTGAGGAGACAGGTGACCCATGACCTTTACCTCCGACTGCCTAACCTTGGAGCGAGATTTCTGTCTTCTAGCTCGGGCTTAAATCTTTCTCACTGGATCAATTTGATGATGTATAGAGGGTTGGGCAGGAAGCTTGGGATAAGAGCTCAATATTTAAGTATAAAGAGACACATGGGACACAGTGTATCTGTAAAGTCACATTTCTGTTTTCCACACATTTTACATCTCGCCTTAGTCAGCAAAAAAGAAACGTGGCACAGCATTGCACTGGGAAATGCCCCAACTTTGCGGTCCATGTACAGCAGTCGTAATCAGTACATTCTCCTATATTATTTGCTAAATGAGCCGTTTTCAGAATTGGCAGCTTGAATCAAAAGGTTCATAGAAAATGTGTGAAGGGGCGTGTGCTACAAAGGTGCTTATTGCTTAACTTAAAAATCTGGGCAACAAATTCAGAATTTTTGAAAGTTTCTGTTTTTAGTCCACAGCTCTGACATTTCAGAAACACACTGGTAGTATTCCAGTAATGCTCTTTCTGTTCTTATGTGGTAATTTAATCCACCAGCTGAATAAACTGTTTTTGCATTCTGGTGTCACACAATTAAGTACAACTCAAATATTTTGGCATAATAATCTTTATTATTAAATTGACTGCATAAATCCTGAGACGTTTTTTTACAAGAAAACAAAATCTGCTGTACAAGATCCAGCATTTTCCATACAGATCAGATTATTATGTCATATGTAAACCTCACTGCTCACCCCTAAATGTGCTCACACAAACATACACAAAGAGAAGATATTTGGTCACATTGACTTGGCAACTGGATGTGACCAAGGATTAAGGATGGCTTGCTTGTCAAAACGCAATCTCTGAACACAGTGATGATCTACAAGCAACAAGACATCCGTTCAGGACCTGAAAAATCATTTCCCTCTGTGAGCAAGTCTGTGACCATGAAAGAAGAGCAAAACATGAATGGCTGGACACATTATGAATAAGCAGAATATGAGTGAGCGAGTTTTATATTGCCACTTATTACAACTTAAATACATGTAGGCCTATGAAAAAAAGGACAACTACAAGACACATGTATTTCTCTGTGTATGTTTCATTACTCACAGACATGAAGTTTCATGTCTAAATATTTCATAAAGTAACTCAAGACCTCTGTTTTAAAGAAATTCCACCTCACATGCAGTGCCAAAATCCATAAATGGCTCTGACATCTTAATACTAATGTTGGCAGTTTATTAACTTTTAGATCAACTTAGAGAGTTTCTCTAAATGTATAATCTTTTTCCAGATAACTCAGCGTGTGTGGGATCTTTATTCTTTCAACCTTTTTAATAAATAAAAAAATAGAAAACTAAAGTAGAAAGATCTGAATTATTAGTTGTAAACCTTAAAGCGGTAATCTTCAAAATGACTCTTTGACCACTTCAAATTTGCTTTTGCTAATTATATTTTAGCTATTAACATATCTTGTTGTTTTATTGCATATAAGCATTCTGTTTTTACACAATACATGGTACACTAGTGAGAAGGTAGCACGTGCTACTAAAACATCAACCAGGTGGTGGTTTGAAATGTCTCACCTTTGGAAGGAGCGAAAGTAAACAGATGGCAGGCCTTTAGGGTCCATAGCACATTGTCGACAACGAATTACAGTCCAGAGGGGAATGGGATGGCTGATAACCTCCATCCCATGGTTCCATCTGCTGAATCCTAAGCAAGGACAGTGCATGCATACATGCAAACCCAGACACTGACACTGACATCTTGCAAGCCTCATGTAGAATTGTACTAAAGGTAAAAGGTGAAGAATTATTAATGGTTTTCAGTATGTGTTATATCCTGGAAAACATATATTCAGTTTTGGTAGTGCAGTACATCATAATGTACCAAAGTAACATTTAAAATTAGGCATCCTTTTGTTGTAATTTTGTGATAAGTTATTTGTTAAGCACTAAATTAAATAGTTAAATTAAATTCATTTTTTGAATATTTGTACTTTTTCTGATTCACAATAATTGAATACAATCGCATAATAAAAGACTAATGATGATGCAACAAACTAAATTAGATGGTCATTCAAAAGGATAAAACCTGACATTTGTTCCTTCAATATAAAGCCATCTCCCAACAGTTTTCAGGACATCTATTCAAAGCGCCTCTGTATGGCTCTTTGGGGTGATCTAAAAAGAAAAGACTTAGAAACCGCAAGCAAAGGCAATTGTCAGGAAACACATGCCAAGCCTGTCTTTTGTCCTATTGAAACAAAGTGGTTCGTCATGTTCTGTACATTCACCAGGTTTCAAAATAGGCTTTCATCACAATGGGACTATCTAAATCCTATTGTGGCAGAACAAGGCAATGTTCTCAGAATAAAATAGAAAAGGAATAATGTTGGATCTAATTGCAGTTCCTTTGCTATATTCTCCAACTGGGTTTAATCTAGCTCCATTCATGCCCATGGTAATCACAACATAGTCTGTGCTGCAAAATTACCGCCAAACATAATTCAGGCTGTTAAAATTACACAACAGGCATTGGCAGGAGCTTCCAAAGCCATAAAGTGCATGAATAAAAAAAGTTAGTTTTTTTCATTGATGTCTCACTATTTGAGGGCTTCAAGGAAGAGCGGACATTAGAAATTTACTTTATCCAGCTATATTGAAATTGCAACCAGTGCTGCAGCCACCCGCTTGCACTCTACAAAACCTGCTGTCTCCACAATATTGTTCAGCCTATTTGTATGTGACGGGAGGTCTGCTCTCCTGCTACGCTTCTATGAGGAGCGGGTACAGTAAGAAATCAAAGCCTCTGCTGAAACAACAGCTGTTTCTACTTATGTAATGGCTGCAGGATGACTGTTCATATCCTGGCTCGTTGAAGCTGTCACAAATCATTAATCATGGGCCTGTCTGTGGGGCCACACTGTCAAGTTGTCTTTGGACATCTGTGGCTAGACATCAGCAGGGCACATCATTTAAGCGGCCGCCTCACACCTTTGGAATCTTACAAGGTATCTTACATTTCTCCTCCATTTCTAGCTCATATACAGTGGAATGTTTGAGCTTGTGCAGAGTTTAACACTAGAAGGATGTTTTCACATTCCTCTGCTAAAAGTGGAATGTTTCTGCTCATTGACTATCCCATTTTCAGAGGTGCGCCTACAAGCATGATTTGTGACGTCACAAATAAGCCAATCCTGGTTCAATATTCAACTTGCAAAAATGTGATGTGGAAACTTGAAGCCTCCAGCGCACATATGAACTTTACAGTTAAGTAGGAAACATCAGCAGTTCAACTCATATAAACCTGGATTTTTAATGAAGAAGAAGGAGTAGTTGTAATTTAAAAGATTTTAACAAGGTACTTGAACTTTTTGTGAAAAGGTCATACCAGATACATTTTTGTTCAAAAGGATCTGACCTCACCTTGCAGTTCTTATTATGTCATATTGTTAATTAAATGTCATTAAACGTGTGTGTTATATAGTATATACGTATATAGGCCTACAGTTCCAGCATTTAAGTAGAGAAGACAATATATCACCCGGTTTTTTATCCTTTGGTGGGCCCTTCACTGTTCAAGGAGGACTTCAAGAAAAAAGTCTACATTCTATCAAGTGAGCACTATAGAAAGCCATTGCACATTTGTTGATGGTGGGGTTTTGTGTATTTCTGTTGCTCCCTCTTGTGCAATGCTACATATGTTGTAGAGTGGATGTATTGCTGGTAACACACTGCAACAGAGAGCCCTGCAGAGGTACCTCAGACCAAATAGCACATCAAGGGGCTTAGCTGCAGCATTAGTGAGGTCTTAAGTAACTTTTCAATACAGCAAGACAGTGAAAAGAGACACTGAGGGAGACTATATGCCCTCTACTGGTGGATAAAGGCAAAGAAGTCAGGGGATTTTCTTGTGTGCTCACCTGACATAATGTGCTTAACATTACACATTTTTATATGACACTGACATTACATGAAATGTACACATAAATAAGTATTGCATTTTGTGTATGCTTGTCAACAACCTTCAGAGCATTTTGCTTACTTTTGCAACACGTTTCAAGTGAATACATTCATTTTATTTATAGGGGTGGTTACAGGTATAAATGTGTTATGTGGTAAGTAGATTTAATTACTGCTAAGTTGAATTATAACACGGAGATGGAGGCACAGCGTAAAGAACATAAAGAAAGTAAGATTTTTAATTAATTTATTTATTTCATCTGCTTGTTGCTGATATTTTGCAAATTAGAACACATGAATTATAAAAGCATTGAGCCGTTAAAGTGAGATGTACAGTTTGGCCCAGCTCATAATTGCTTTTTCAGAGACTAGCCTTGGAAGTAATTAGAGGTTGGAGTAAAAACACTAACCATTCAGATAATCAGCGTGCCATTAACACCTTAGGGGCTGTATTCTGTTATCAGATTGACCCTACTTGGAAAATACACTCTCTTTGCCTGATTTGCAGACTTTACTCTACTCAGTGTTAGTGGATTGATTAGTGCAAAGGTCATGATGTAATACTCCCAGCATATTTGTGGCCCAGGAAGTTATTGACTAAATAAAATGGATGGTGTCGTACTTTTTTAGCAAGACTGTTGTTGATCAGCCCCATGTTGAGCCAAGTAAACTAATTAGGCAGTCTTTTTTTTCCTGAGACAAAATCTCCTTTTATTGCCTGACCTTTCATGGTGGCCATTGACGAACTTGTGATTGAGAGTGAATTTCATTGTGGAGAGAAACTCATCTTTATTGATCAAATTAAGAGGCAGGTTGCAGGAGGGAAGAAAAGGCTGACAGGTGTATTCTGGTGAATGTAATCACAATGATCAGGCCCCAAACCACAAGTTCTACTTTTTCATCCTCAATTAGCTTCACTGAATAGTTCTGACTTACATGGATGAGTATATATTAATGGGAAATCCGAGTGAAAGTGAAAACTACAACTGTATATATGGATTACATTCAAACCACAAAAAAGGCTGTCAAAAATGTTCTGGCCCTCGTTGATTAATGTCTTGCATAGATTTAAATTTAAAAAGTGATGAGGAAAGACAACATTTCATTCGTATCAGACGCACATTTTGTCTGACGCCTGACCATATGGTTAATGTTCATTTGGCAACAGGTTTAATGTTCAAATAACTGTGAATAATATATGCCTGCTTTCACATGCCAGTGCCTTTAAAGCTTTAAAAAAACAATGCTTTGCTTTCAGTAAGAAGTCATGCAGTTTTATTTATGGTTAATTTAATTTATTTACAGTATTTCAGCTTCAATAATTGATGCACCATCCATGGATCATTCTTTTCACAAGGAGGAAAGACAGCATCCTATTTAATTTTGTTATTTTCCCATTAAAACCTGAGAAAACATCAAAGGCAGAATGATTTAATTAACAATGTGGAGAGTCTGTATACAGCCGTCTGCATTTTGCAAATTACTCTTTGCTGAGAATAAGAGACTTATCAGGTCCATACAGACATCGCTGCACACCTCAAAAGAAGTTGTGTTGACACAAGAAAGGGGAAAATAACTGTCTCCCCCAGACAGAATTATCCACTTCACAGGTATTTTCAGTTTACAGTTTCCAGGTTGGTAAATTAATACCCTTTCTTCCTCTGCCAGTAGAGTTTACAGTTCTTTGTTGCGTGCTCTGTGTAGTGCGGACTGAACGAGGAATAGACGGGGAGTTAAGTGTCGTATATGGAATATCATTGTGATTTGTTCCTTATAGCATTTCAGTTGTTGATAATTGTTTTTGACCGGAGAGTGTTTCTAGAAAGCTGTTTCTTAATGATTATTCCCCTTTTGCCACTTGGGTTCCGGAGCTTTGAGTCTGTTTATCACTACTCGTGGCTAAGATGTACAATATAGCCCAGCAACCACGAGAAGTGCTCTCAACATGTTTAATTGTGAAAATGAATAATATTTCAGATGAAAATGGAAAGAAAAACCAGCTGAGGCATGTTAACCACTTAATATGGTAATTGTCCCACCTTGCTCTTTAAAGACCTATATGAATCAAAGAGTAATTGAAATGAAGGGTATGTGAACCAGACACATTTCTCGCAGTCTCTAAGCACTGAACACATTGTTGAGCTTTAGCAGTGCAGATAGTTTGTTTAAAGGTCTCTCATACAATATTGTGGCACACAGTGGGGCTTTTTTCAACACCTCAGTGCTGTCTTAAGGTGAGGTATGATGTCTGATTATATTTCCATAATGAATTATGAATAGAAATGACTGGGGTCACATGCTTCCAAATTAGAGAATGAGTTTATTCTGCTTGTCAAAGAGATGGATGGTTAACACCCAGCCTTCCTTAAGTCTGACTTCAATATGTTGACTTCCCGAGAGCCACTGTAAATAAGAGTTGATGTGGGTGAGAAGTGGAAGAAAGATAATGAAAGAAAAGCTACAAACCCTGCTGTAGGAAAGCATCACTGGATGATGTCCAACATAAGGTCTGTTTTTTTATCCCCTAATTCCTTTTCTTGTTGTATGGACAACCTACATCCAAAACGGGCTTTTATATGAAGCAGAATCCCTGAATTTCCCAATCAAGATGAGAATGACATCTGGAAAAATAAACAGATAAACAGTAAGAAGACTGTGTATAAGAGAGATAATAACAAGATATGAGACAGACAGAGAGACTAGAGGTAAAGACAGAAGGAGAGAGAAAGAAAATAATTGTATTTTCTTTCTAGGGGTGACACTTCGAGCCAATTCAATATCATACCTATGTTTTGTTGCGGTGTTCCTCCTTCCGCTTGACATTTCTGGGTTAGAAAGTGCCTATTACAGCGCGCCATTGCCATGTTTCACATAAATTCACATTAAGATGTTTCCACAGAAATTATCTCTAGGACTGATCTTGCTCTCTTATTCTGGTCATGAGCAGGCCACCACAGGTGAAGGGAAGGAGGAGAAAGGCAGAATATTGTGGTGATAGAAATGTCACATTTGATCGAATCACTTTAATTTCCTGCACGTACTAAATTGTTTTTCAATGCCTGTACATTGTGTTGGCTAATGCCATGCTTTGAATGACACATTATTTCATGGGACAGTTAAGAGAACACATCTGGTGCTTTATAATTTATTTTAATAATCATTTTAATTATAGCTTGAATCAATCATGGATGACCTTTAGTAACATTCGATGAGCAACCAGTTTCTTGCAAAGAGAAACAATAAAGCCATCAAAACATGATGACAAAAGGATGTAAAGCTAGTTCAGAACAATGTTAATTAAAACGAGACATTTACTACTACTACTAATACTACTAATAATAATAATAATAATTAAAATAATAATGATTATAAATACAGACCTAGCTTGCTTATTTCCTCTTGATTCCAACTCCTGATTTTACATTTTTCATTCTTGCACACTGGCTGTTTTTGGCAGATGATGCTGAGGAGTAGGGGGGTGGGGGGAGGGGGTGAATGTCATCAATCAGCATTAACCATCAGCTTTGAGCTATTGACTGATGATTCACCATGGCAGAATCTCCTCTGACTCTAAAATGAAAGGCAGCAGCAGCGGCAATGTGAAGCAGAGACACTCAGTTGATTGGCACCTCATTGAGTCTGGCAGGGGAGCCTTTGATTGCACTAGCTGTCAATATCACGTAATTGTTTTTCTTACATACATGGTGCCCTCTGTTTTTATTTATTTATTTATTTAATTATTTTTTGCAGCAGAGTCTATTATTTCATTTGCCTGTATTGCATGATGCGGCTACTTTGAGGATGTTTTATTGCAGAACTCAGGATCATTTTGATCCATTATTGTGAAGTACACAAATTTGCTGCAGCTACAGTGGCTATCTCATGGCTACATTTACCCTCTTGTTGATACTGTGAGTAGAAAATAGTGTTTGTAAACTACCATCACACAATATGTCATCATAACATCAGTGCATTAAGATTCATAACCCATACTAGACAGCTAAATTAGCTGCATATGGCTCTAAATCTGTCCTTCACAGCTACCCTAGGGTGTATCGGAGTAGCCAGTTATGTCTTGAAGCTTTAATTGGGCCCCTTTCAATTATCACATTAAGTGTGTTACTGGAAAACATATACTGAGCACACTTCGGTCTTGACAAGGATGAACACAGCATTTGTTCCTCAAAGTTAGACTAAAATTGAGTTTAAATGGCACCCATAACTGCCAGAGGAGCTGTTCGGAGCTGAGAGAGCAAAGCCCGTTCTCCACCACAAGGTCAGTGGAGAAGACAAGATTTAATTGAAACTGAAACTGTCTACCTGATAGTTTGAAATAATTAGCATTATCAGAGTGGAGAGAGGAAGAGTCGGGGATGACGAAAAACAAAGAAGACATCAGCCCCAGATAAAAATGGCAGACTCATGGCAAGTCATCAATTCTAGTGAATTGAATGTCACTGTGATTGACTGGACTTGACTCTGGATGTCACACATGAAACTAAAAACAAGTGATGCAAACAAGACATATGATACTGAAACTTTGCCAGCCATTTTTATTTTCCTAGATAAGACAAGGGTATCGTTGGAGTTTTGACCCAGGGTGTCATGCAATGGCCACTAAATGCTCGTGGGAACTAAGCCCCTTGTCTCTGGCAAATACACTATTAAGGATGCATGGCTCCCAAAATCGCCTACCCTGTACTAGTTGCTTTCTCCTCCCACTCGTAAAACAAACTCTGCCACCCCTCAGCTCTGAAAGACTTCAGAAGTCACTTCTGCCGAGTCCAACATTTCCGCACCAGTTAATAAAGGGGAAATGAATTGTATCAGTGTTGCTGTCTGTGCTCATAGTGAATAGGAAATTATCATAGAGATGGGTATTGGTGCCTTCACACACTGAATTACATACAGAGCGAGCCTGTTCCTCTCTCTATCACATATTCACACTCGCACGCATGCGTGCGCACACACACACATGCACAGTAGCTCGAAATAAACTGCAGGGTGAAATTGGCTATAGTGATGTCATCATAGCAGTGGTGGTGGAGATGATCCAGGAAGCCCTGGCAATTTTCTAACACAATTCTACACCCAGATGTGTTAGTGATATTTAGGGGTTGTTTTTTTTTTGCTTTTTTTTTTGCAAAGTTCCTTTCTCTCCATGCCATCCCCAGGCTCTGCTAAGACATGTCAACATTAGAGTCGATATTAGATGCCAGGCAGAGGAAATGTGACATACCATTGCCTCTTTGTGGGTGTTTGTCATGTAAGAGGAGGACGAAACAACTGACACAAAGAGGATGGCACCCCGGGACATAAATATATAAGTGTCCTCAGGGGTGTGTCCTGACAGGAGCACAAAAATCAAAGATGCAGGGTGTTAATATCTGATAGCTACTGCTCCAGGCTAAACAGCATGAAAGACATTGAGGTCAATGGGTTGCCAGCAGTCTCTAGAGCAAAGTAGTTGCGTGGCTATTTTCACCATCTCCTCCCCTGTGGACTGTTGTAGCCACTGGAGCATTCTCTTCATCATCACAGGCAGAACACAATCAGCGAACCTACTTTCTGCTTTTACCCTTTTATTTTATTAGATAATTTTTTTTGAATATATATAGAGACTGTTAAGACGCCAAAGAGGAGCCGTTAGACGTACCACCCAAGAAGTGAAATCAGAGCTGAAGACACTTAAGGAGGTTTTCAAGCCCAAATGTTTGGATGCCTTGTGATAAAAATTGCTAAAAAAATATATTCTGATCAAATCTAAAGCAATGATAGTGAACTAAGACAAATATATAATTTACATAATTAAACTAATTATTTTTAGCAACCAGGTATCACCAATTCTTTATTATAACGTTCAATATCAAATATTTATGCAATGTCTATTTATATACATAGAACCAAACTAAATACATAATAAATTCCTAATTATATTTAGTTATAATTGAAATTGTACTTACAGTTTAATCGTTTAAAAATGCTTGAGTTATAGTATTTAAAATCCTCACCACACATCTTATGTGTTACAATGAATCTGTGTCAATAGCACTGTGCGATACTGGCACTACTGGCTGTAACGTCAATTCATTGTGTTTATTTGAGGGTAACAGTTTTTATGATGAGATAGCCTTATGTTTATGTGGCATGAGAGTGAAACTGTAATGAAGAGTTAGGTACACTTAGAGTGTTGATACGAACAGCAGCAAAATCAGGATTTTCTATCCTGGAGTAAATTGAAGTCACACAGCAACAGATATTTTAAGTATCAAAGTATTTTCGGAATCAAAATGTTTGTCAGTCCCAACTGGTTTGTTTTCTTCACATATGAATTTGAAACATCTTCCTGTTTTTATTGCATTATTTATGAGCTAAACTTGTGTTTTAGCTAATGCCATTTTACACACCCTCACACTCTCGCTCCCTTTTATACGTTCTTTTTGTATATGTTGCTCTCGCTGTTGTGAATGTTAGCTGACAATGCCTGTACTCAACACTCCCCAAATAAAGTGTGTAATGACAGACACATTAACACAAGCCAGTGAGTATATGATGTTAGTAAGAGCATATCTGTCAGCAGGGCCTGGAGGAGTAAAAGGTATATATCTGAACTTTCAACGGCTGGTTTTTGGGTGGAGGATTGTGACAGTCAACATCAAAACAGTAAAAGTAAAGCTCTGATTTTTGAATGTGCCGCTTGTGTCTGCTTTCATGTTTGCCAGTGATATATTGTATGACTTTTCTTCTGCTTTCAAGAACATGCCGATGCGGATGAATTAAACATGTTAAGCAGGAACAGGTCTTTCTCTGAAAGCCTTACCCTTTTCATGATAACCCCTTTTTAGACATTCAGTGGACTTATCACAGCGTATAAATAGGACAGAATTCATTATTCAGGGGAGGTTTCAGTGAAAAATTAATAGTTGTCCCCGGAGGAGGGTCTGTGGCGCTTCGGAAAAGAAAAACCTTTAAAGTGTACATGCACAGGGGGATCTGGAGAGAGTCTGCCCCTCATACTAAAACCTTCCCCATGCTACACTACACACTGATATTGCAAATATAAGTTTGCTCAGCACTAATAACTATGACTAATACCATATACAATTGGCATTCATGCCTAAGCTTTCCTCAGAATATTTTGAAGATGGAGAAAGAAAAAGGAAACAGAAAAGGGATAACACAAGTGTCTGCTCCTGACACTTTATATAGATTACACATTTTCAGAATTGCCTGGTAGGACAAAACCCCCAGGAGTTGAGCTTTTGACATGTGATGAGAGACTCCTTTTTTGTGACTACACTGAATGATTTTACTTAGAAATACCTCATTGTACAATAAACACACACCCTCGAAGCTCTGTAATATAAGAGATTACAATTTTCAGCATGCCCAGATCACTCATGCCCTGAAATCACGCCGAGCTGGTGCTGAGTGGTTTTCAGCTTGCCAGTTATCAGTTGAAAGATGGGCTTCATGATGCCTTTGTATCCACTTCCTATCTGCCTGGCCATGGAGGCAATAACAGTAATGTATGGCTAAGGGAAAACAGAGCTAATCATCAATGACTGCAAGATATATAGCATATGCAGTGGCACCTTGTTTATTACCCTCTCCTCTCCTCCTGCTGAATCCATCGGCTACACAGACAGGCTGCCAGATCTGAGAGCTTCTTCAATGTTAATTTGATTCATTCTTGTTTTCCATAATAATTGGGGGCAATGGGTCAGTGTGATGAATTTGCTTGTTACATGACACAGGATGTAGCACGGTGGTGGTTGCTGTACAGTTTGTCTCTTTCGTCTCTCCTCCATCATGTGAAGCAGAGGCCTCATTTTTATTAGCTATTCTCTGAAAAACATCCAGTCGTTGTAACCGTTGTAATGCAACAGGTTTAAATCTTTGAGGACCTGCTTATGCTTAGAGTCATCTTTTGATTGGATTCTAAAATGAAAGCTAAGAGTTTTATAAGTGACATTTACATTTTTAGATCAAAGTCATTGCCCAAAAAATCATGATTGTTTAGATAGTATTCCTGCTGGAACCATCCAATCTCCTTGCAAATATCAAACCGCTTTGTTAGGTCCCACTTAATCAGCCTATTTTCCTTTCTTTCTTAATCCTTCAAAAATCTTTTCACTTCCTTTTCATTCCATACTCTTTATTTTTATTTCCCAGATCTCACATTATCTACACAATATGGAAATGTTCAGACATTCATCCATGTGCAATGAATTTTAAGGTGGATTCACATTTTTTTTTATCTTATAAATATGCATTTATGTATTGCTTCCTTGTCAGTGACAGCAGACCTACAGTATATCCACAGTATCCTCCAGCGTTTCCACAATTGCAGACTCACAAAGAACAGAATGAATGGCTGCCCTTGTATGAGATTTAAAATCGAGCACACCAGTGTGCGTGTGTGTGGGTTTGTGTGTGTGTGCTACACACATCTACATGAGGATGTGTTGTGTTTCTACCCCCCATAGAAACTCCGTGCCTCCTCCTCTGTTTGTCATTGTGGTGATGAGCGCTGATTGCAGACTGTTATGGTGTTTGGACCTCTCATCTGTCTGGCCCATGCTGAGTATTTGGCCAGGCCTGATTGTGTTGATGGTGACACTGGCATCTTGTCTTTGGGAGGGGAGGCCCAACAGCAGTCCAGACATAATGAAGGAGATGTAATCAACCAATGTCACACAGAAAAAGTCGTGTCAAGAAGAAAACCTGTTTCTGTGCTCTACCTTCCCAACTGCGTTCTCTGTTGATGGAAATCACACAATTGGGTTGTTGATGTCGGGGCTTGCCTTTTTGTAAACATTTTGTGCTGAGGTGATGAAAATTTGGGATGTTTTCTCTCCTTTCGACAGAAAAGATGACTTCGAGATAAAGGAATTTACATTAAATTAAGTCGGTACATTGTGTTGGAGTTGTATATTCCCAGTGGAGGAATGGGTGATTCAACCTACAACGTACTTTTAATCAATGGTAACAAAAAAAAGAAGGTGCTTGGCATTGGGTTGTTCAAGAGATCCTTTCTCTCTTTGGGCACTTTGTCCTCTCTCTGTGTTTTGTCATTTGTTTTGGTGTTCTAATCTCAGCCAAGTCAATAATCTTTGTTGTCTGAAATTGTGTGTCGAGAACAAAAAGGCCTCCTCCTTTTGTTGAAAGTACCTGTCTGTGACTTTTCACTCTCTCTCTCAGACTCCCAGATAAAGTAATCATTAGATGTTGTTTTCTGCCTGCAATTACTTTCAGTTACAATGGGTCAAACACTAGGAAAGCAAAAGGGGTCGAGAGTAGACA
The DNA here is from genome assembly GCA_036024295.1 of Nannoperca obscura. NCBI lineage: Eukaryota > Metazoa > Chordata > Actinopteri > Centrarchiformes > Percichthyidae > Nannoperca > Nannoperca obscura. Next base: position 51,001 of record JAVQJL010010732.1, on the reverse strand, counting down.
AGGCTAGATGGATTACAGGCGAGGAACTGTATAGGTCCCACAAGTGCTGATAAATACGTATGTGGCTCAGAGACTCACCATGTTCAGCAACATCTCAGTAAATGCATCAAAAGTAATTAGTCTAGTATATATGGACAACCTTGCTCCCCTCTTATCTGAGTCACATTGTCTCCTTTAAAAAAGGCCATTCATTGCATCTGGCACTATTTGTTTGGAAAAGTAAAAAAACAAAACAAAAGAGGAGCAATGGCCTTGCCATTTCTTATATCTCACTTTGTATTGCTGCTACGCAGAATTGCTCTGAAATTGATGTTTCAGTGGAAAAATCCACTACGCCATTATTGTAGGTAACTCATTACCAGCTACTTGCATGCAGTTCTGGGACCATGTGATTGCTGATGAGAATGGCCAGTAGAAGACGATAGGCTGTATAGAGATATTTCTATTTATTTCATTCCACATTCTATAATAAAACCTTGTTAATAAAATTCTACGATATAGCTGTCTCCTGCATGTCATGACTCCTTATAATCTTAATACATGTCAGCTTCCTACATGGCACCACTGACCTCTGTAGCACAATTGATCTCTGCCTTCCAAAGAGCAAGCCCTGTTTTATTGCTACAAAGGAATATTTACTTCTTCTTCCACATCCTTGTCAGCAGTGACAATGACAGCTCTTATTGCCATTTCAAGGGATTATACTGTACCTCCTGCTGATAAAAGTAAAGAAAACCAAATAGCATTTAAGTCTGACGTGCGGAGAAAAGGTAATTTTCAGACTTATTGCCATAGAGACAGGCTTTTTCCAGAGAAGTCACAGACGTTGTCTCGGAGCCTGCATATTCTTCTTTCATTGTTAAAGTAATGTATATGCAGGACTTTGGAATTTGGCATGCAGTTTGTGATTCTTTCAGAAACCAGACTCTCAAGCTTTTCAATAGAACATGAACTTATATATGAATACACATCATCAAAACTCTGAATCAATCATAAGTGTGCATCTTAAATAGAAGCCCAGAGAAAGCAGGAAGGATGGTGAAATGAATCAAGTGTATTTGTAATTATGTTAAAGTGAGACATCAGCCTCTCCTTCAAATGATGATTGCCAGAGCTGTGATGAAAGTAATGGCATCCCTCTTTTCAGTGCAACACCAAGGGGTTTTAATAGCGCTATTATTATTAATGACCATCCATTTGCTTATCCAGATTGTACGTTTGGAGAGGGGATAAGGCCGAGTGAAGTGATAAAGTCTTGGTAATTACAAACCCAATTATTTCTACTGAGATTCTATTTGTTTGAAAGAATCTTCCATATTCTTGTGTTTCTGTCTTTTGGTCTCCCTCCAGGCATGAGACACATGCTCATGTACCCTCTGTGCCTCTTTTTCTCTCACTCTTGGTCTCATCTCTTCCACTATCACACAAGAACACATAATATGATAATGACAATATGTTTGCACTCATGATAGCTGTAATACGTTTAGTACTCCAAGTTGGTTCTAATATTCTTTATGAAAAACAAGTTCTCCATTTTAAAATATTTCATACAGCTGAATATAAGCCTTGTTGCATTTTTCTTTTGTTTTCTGGCACCATTAAACCTGTTGATTCCAAATGAATTGACACTGAGACGGGCAGAGCTGCAGGTTATAATGCTTTAGTTGGTGAAAGGCTTTTTCTTTCTTGGCATAGTTACATTCTGGAGTATGTATGAACTTTTGCACTTTTGTGAATGTTGTGTGACTAGAAGAAAAAACAACTTTTGAGCTTTCACAGTCTTTGCAGTGAATGTTAGAAGAAAACAACTAGGTTGCATAGTGACAGCTTCTGTATCACAACCTTAGACAATACAATAAAAAGAAAACCTTCAGTCCAATAGATCATAGTGTAAAAAATATTTCAACAGTGAGGACCACACTACAGTCATGGGCTGGATGTGGACCCTGTGTGGATGTGGAATGATAATAAAGCATACATATGACACATAAAACAAACACATTTAATTTAAATATGGCCACGACCATACATGCTTAGATGGAGGCAGTCTGCAGGACGTGATAAAGCTTTCATTTGACAATACATGAGTTTGATGCATATAAGTTTCAGGCGAAAAAATTGAAAAGACTGCACCAATTAAAACTGTAGGATGAGTCAGGGTGCCTGGTCTACCTTCCTGATGGCTGTTAGAGGAACTTAATGTTCTAGATGCATGCAATTATCCTTTTAATTAGCAATAATGAGTTTGTGCATGCTGAAATAATACACTGAATTGTGATGTGTATGCAGACCTTAATGTGGAGCTCATCAAGATGTAACTAGCTCTGTCAGTAAATATCATCAACTGTCATGTTAAATATCTCATACTCTTGTAGTGAAAAGTCCCGATCAGCCGGCTAATATGCATCCTAACTGTGTGTGTGTGTGTGTGTGTGTGTGTGCATTCCTGCCTGTCAGAACATTAGTGAGTTTCAGGGCCATCGGAGAAAAAAACTTATGAGATTGAACACATACCAGTATAATACAAAGGCAAAATATATTACTTAGACACAAAATGTCAAAATTCCAGACATTTGGTTGGTAAGGTAGCACTTGAACACTCTCATGGGATTGAGCCTTGCACTGTTTATTTTGGCTTAATGAAATCATTACGACATTACCTTGATGCTGAAATGTAAGCAATTATTTTTATATTAGAAAGTATGTAATAACCTCGTGATTAGCATGCAGCAGCATGGGCCTGAAAATTTGAATTACTGCTTATTATTTCAGCATTAAAACCTGAATTAATATCCAAAACAGGAATGGCCATACACACCACAAATGTAACCAGAGTAATCCTACAGTATATTCACCACTGTTTTCTTACCAGTGTTAGAGAAAATTGTGGTGGAAACACTAGTGCGCCATGCATGGTGGTTAATTGTTTTAAACTAGAACACAAATTGGTTTTCTGGGATAGTTCAGTATCAAAGCTGCACTTAACAGGACATTATTATCGATGAATCACCTGCACGCCAGCTGACTGGAATATTACAAAATGTGTTTGAACAGAGGCTGGACACAACAAGTTGAATACATGTACAATATAATGCAATCCAATCCAATAGACTTGTGATTTTTGAAGGCTTTTATTCAGCCTTTATTAGGCTCATGTATGTGGTGGTGCGCTGGACTGCATAAAGTTGAAAAATGTTTATGTTGTAAACACCATGTAAAAATTGCAGGTATTCAAGTTATAGTGTCCAACCCCCTTAAATTTCTAAAGTGAAAGATTTCATGAACTAACATTACAGAGATGTATTTGCACCACATCAACCGCACTTTGTACCCAGTCAAATTTTCATTTAGTACAAACAGCTATTTTGGAGAATTATTTGCATGCCATGCAAAATTCTCGTACCTTTCTCTTACACATGTCCAATGTTTATACAAGCTGTAATAGAAGGTCAGCTGAAGGTTGATGCAGAGGTGTTCGATCTGTGGCTGGCCAAAGGATGTGTTGATGTTGCAGAACAAGAATGCTGCAGGCTAACACTGGTATTGACCTTGTATTTGACCAAAACCAGATCAACTAGAAACTTAGAGCTATGGCACTGCGGGGTGTAAAGAAATACACAATAAGACCATGGATAATAATAATAATAGATAACTCTATGACAGAGCAGTCAAATTAGCCTACAGGCTGTTTGAATACGAACATGAATTGAATACCACTTATTTCTCGAGTGAACAGCAGTCACATATTCGGGGTGATTGCAGATGAACTTGTATTAGATGTTCAGTCAACTCTTCAGAGTAACTTAACAGGTATCACAGTTTTGTTTCCACTATATTTCCACTGCTTAGTGAAGATGAATCATCTCAAATGAGAACAGTAGGTCTGTTCCCAGTCGTGCTGTCTATTACACCCAATTGTTTGCCATTATCCCCGATTGTCTGCCATTCAAATTTCCTTGAAGGAAAGTAGAAAAGAATGTTCTCAGCATCAGGGGATCCATGGCGTCAGTGATGTGTGATCCCTCCCGAAAGCTCCACAGGGTACAGTTGTTTCCCCTGAATACAAAAGACAGCGGCATCACAAGCAGGCTGCGGCATACCTCTAGCTGACGAAAGCAGCCAGAGCTGTCAGCGACATCACTCACGCCGTGCTCCCATCCTCCCAAATCTACCACTGCCTATCCAAACTATCCCACTGGAATAGAAAATAGTACAGGCCCATGTCTTTTGGAAAGGCTGGATGTGAAATTCTGCATACAAAATCTGGAAGCACTGAAGGCTGTTGACACAGAACTGCTGTGGGTTCAAGCTGTGTGAAGTCACGGAGCCACAGACTCCCTTTCATTTGTAAAGTAAGCTACGTTAAAGACAGCTTCACCTTTGGATGCACTGATCATTTAAAGTTGAGGAGGAAGGAGGAGATCCGGCAAAGATGCACTTTTGAAAGTGTGTGTTTGTGTTTGGACTAGGAACACGTATCTGTGTGTCCAGGTGCATGCTTGTGGAATAAGAAGTTCATGCTAACAGCATTACCTCATCAAAAACGGCAGTACCCCGAAAAAGCCTTACCGACAGCAGAAAACCCTCAGAGAGAGATTGAGTCAGGGCACGGCCGAGACTTGGCTCGGCCCTATTGTGCTAGCTCAGAGAATGAGAAAGCAGCATCCATTTTTGCCTTAATGAAGTTAGTGACCCTCTGAAAGGTGACACATTTACCGCCCAGGGGATTTATACACTCCTGCTCCAAGGCTCCAGGTCAATATGGAGAGGACAGATTTGACTCCACGTGGGCACTCCAAATATATCCTCACAATTTATACCAGGCGATTCATTTTCAGACACTGCTCTCATAATTAAAGTTGACGCTGTGCTATTCAATCTGCAGTGGCACAGAAATACAAAAAAGTGAGTGCATTGGGCCGTTATACAACAATATAGATCGTTTTGGGAGGCAGGATTGGTATCACTAAAGTAGAGCAAATAACAATAAACACGGTGGCAAAAAGATATGCAGATGTCTGAGGAATAGAATAGACAGAGCATGCAGAGCTTGTGTGCTTGAAGGAAATAGTCATCCTTGTGTACTAGGGTCTAAGACCGCTTAATTATTTATAGCATTCTTACTTATGCAAATATACTAAATAATTTCTACATGACAGCTTGAAGCTGAGGCCTAGAGGAGCGATGTGATGTTTGAATGAGGACCCCTCTTTCCTTTGCATGGCCTTGGAAACATAACACTGCAGGCTCCTGGTTGCCTTGGTGCACACTGTTTTACATTCTAATTATCTGGCTTGACAGGCTTTATTGCTGAGGCTCAATTCTGAGGCCTCATCCCAGACTCATTCCACATGTGTTGTCGGTGCTGGGATAATGAGATAAGATAGTTTGAGTGTTTAGCCTTGCCCAGTCGCCTCCTCATTCAGTTTTCAGTTTTTTCTTCCCTTGCAAGCATGCAACTTCCTTCCACAATTAACCATGTATATTAATTGCACCTGAATATGCTAAAGATGCTCACAGGATCCTAGGAGAATGGGAGGGTTTTATTTTCCTAGTTTCCCTTTTTTTTTTTTGCCAGATTTACATCGCATTCTGAAAGATCAAAAGGGTTTAAGGTGTGCCACATTGACAGTGATTAAAATAAACAAGGCTTTGTTAAGATGTTCATTAAATATTGAATACAGTAAAGCCAATCCGAGACACAAACAGCAAGACATTTTTTTTCTTACTCTAATTAAGCTACAGGGAATTCCTTGCATATTGTAGGTAAACAGACAGAGTCCTGGGAATATCAATGAAAATTAAATGCTCTGCTGGTGTTTTTCTCATTACAAGATGAAATGAAACATTTATCACTGACTTTCATTTTGCTAAAAGGCTGACATTCTGTGGGTCAATCACTGATAAGGTGACAACTTTCTTCTATTTACATTATGATTCATGAGTTCTTCAGTGCTTTTATAACACCCCACTAAAATCATCACATGATTTGAGAGCTGCACTCTCTGTATATTCTGACCTGTTGGATTAACTGTGTTGTTTTCTTCTTTCTCTCTCCATTTCTTTTTTTTTTTTTTTACAGCCATTGAGGTAAACCTGCAGAAAGCCTTGGCTGAGGCCTCTGAGACCTGTACCCAGGAGTGTCTGATACTGGGCCACTCCGACAGCTGCTGGATGCCCCCAGCCCTGGCCCAGTTCCAGGCTGGCAGCCCCACCTCAACCTCTACCACCACGGCCATCACCGTTACAATGCCCTCTTTTGGTTTCCAGCAGAGCTTTTCCCGTGGAGCCAAAGCTAACATGGGCAGCATGGGGGTCATGGATGGTCGCCATACCCTAGGCAGGTCTGTGCCCAAAAAAGATGACATGGACAAAGGGATCAACCGGCCACAGTTCTACAACACCCTGGATAGACACTGCAGTAGTAAGAAGGAGGACCCCGTCAAGGTCATTCCCCTGGCGAGCTTCTCCTCCCCCGGGCAGCAGACGCCTATTGGCAGGGGCAGCAGCTCTTTCTTACATGAGCACCAGTTGTAAGAATAAAAGACAGCTCTTCAGTGCCCTGACATACATGTGACTCAATCCATAGATGGCTTTTTGTCAGTGACTTTATGATCAGTATGTATGCGTACGTATGGAGGTATGCATAATTTGAGTAACTTTGGAGGGATATGTAAGTCTTAACATAGAAGACCCATGTATAATAAATAAAGGTAGTTCTATACCAAAGTAGTTCGATCACAGGAAAAAAAAATTGCTTTCAGTTAAATGATGTTTGCTTAGTGATGAAAAAGGGCAATGTACGCTTTAAGATCCTTGAGTCCAGCTTTGAAGAAATGTGTCCTTAAACACCATTTCCTCATGCAGAAAAACACATGCAAATACAGTACTTTGTATTGAGTGAGTTCAATTAGGCTAAACGTTAATCATAAGCTCTGGGTGGATGGTGTTTCTGTACAAGTTCTAGAGAAGTATTGCTCTGTATAACACGCAGCACAAACTCCTTTGGTGGTGGAAGATGTTTCTTTTGTCTTGCCTGAACGTGTTTCAGAAGTCTATTTTGGTCAGGGGACTGCAGAAGGATAAAAAAAAAAAAGTCTACAAAGCGTAACTAGGCCAATGGTAGACAACACCGGTAATCTTTTGCATTCTACATTCTCACCATGGACCAGTACACAAAATAGAAAAGAAAAAAAAACCCACAAACTTCTGCATATAAACATATACACACATGCGCAAGATGTTTTCCATACGGTGGTTGCTCTATCTCTGCTATCTCTATGAAAAATGTTTTCACTCATAGCATTATCTCAGTAGCTTAGCCTTGAAAGGTGCAGACAGATGTTCTTTGGTAACATAGCTACCCTTTGTCTACTTGCCTTTGTTTATATTTAAAAAAATGTCCTGCTCAGAAACACTCACATATTAACAGCTTTGGAGCCAATTACAAAATTGTCAGTCTAATTACCTTGACGTGTCATCTCAGTAGTGATCATCATTGTGGTTAGGAGGTTTGAAATGGTTCTCTTGGCTAGCCAGAAACATGCAAATACAAACAGGTTACAAGCGCTCAGAAATAGCAGCTTTATACATTCCCTCTCTTCCCATCATATCATTAATAACACCTACTGTTCTTGCTATTAATTACCATTGTGTGATTTTATACAAGTCAGTTTGGCTGCAAAGTTTCTATTATCAGTTTGTGTTGACACTGAAATAATAGACCAGGGTGCAAGAATTTCTTAAGGGCCCTTAGTCTAACTGAATTATTGATGTTAATGTTATTTTTGCAGTTATTATAAGAATAGGAATTGGCAGTATTTGAAAGGACCTCCCTGCAGGCTGCCCCTCACCATGTTTCATCATACACTGCATCCCTGCCTGTGTGTGTAAATTGTACTGATGATGATAGCTACTTCAGACTAACTTGCTGCTGTAACAGATTGGGTGCAGAATAATCTATTGCTACAGCAATAAGTGACTTCGCTGATATCCATTTTTCTTCCCAGTAACATCCAAGCCAGGTGTCTACATCATCAGGTATATGATTCATGCGATTCATTTTCTTGTACTATCTTGCAAATTGGGAACAGACCTAAATCTATAGTGCAACGTGGCATTCTCGGGGGAAGGTGCGAAGCAAATTGTGTTTGCATGCTCTTAGCTAACACACCTATTCTCTCTGATACTTCAGGTCAGGACTCTTATCATTATAAAGATGATTTATTTATGACTGCGTTAAATGATCACTTAAAGGAACAGTATGTCAAGGACACAGAACGGGGCAATTCAATTTTGACTTCAATTAGGAAAATGAAATGAATTCAAAACAAGCATCTTAAATAAATCCTTCTATAACATCTGTTGATGAAAAGACCCTTTCTGGAAATTCAATTACAGCTCATTTCATTGTTATAGTATAGACATGTGTCTCCAAATGGTATAAACAATACATATTTAATCAAAGGAAGCACATATCAAAGGGAACATACATCATGATGTCACTGAAAATATGAATTGTATCACTCTGACTGAATGCAAATCCAACACTTGTGATATGATCCAAACATTACCTCAAAATCCTCCCAAATCTTTTAGACTCTGTTTACAATTATGCGAATAAGTAGGGCAAATAAATTCTTGGATGGATCTTTTCAACAAAAATAAATCAGATAAATAACAATTGAGGTTTTAAGAAACTTCCCCATTCATCAACAATAAGAAGTACAGACATAATCGGCTGTTGGAGTGTTTCTAAAAATGGCAGGAAATTGTGCCCTTCCTCGTATCATTGAGGGAGAGAATATCCATGAAATATGTATGGGATAATACACTGTCACACTGTAACAAAAAAAGTTGATTGACATAATTTATCCAATCACATGTGTACAGTAAGCACACTATTACATATCTGTAACCCTCATTGTGTTTTAACTTACTCTGCCTACATAACTCCTATGTAATGTAATGTTGCAGCCTCTACATTAATAGAAAGACTTCTAGAGGGAATAGTTTAATAACTGCATGAATGTACATCTGTAGGAATTGCTTTTGATACTAACATGACTTTTTTGTCTACTGCAGTCCTATTTTGTTTTAACATATGCTTTTCTAGAGGCAAAAGAAGTGATGATTTATTTATTTTTTTTTTGGACAAAGAGCATACCGTATGAATGTGCATTTATTTTTAAGGGGGGATGTGGCTCTTCTGAGTAAGTAGTGGCGCTGTGTGTCAAAGGTTTTCATCTTTCACAAAACACACAGTGAAAAAGGGTGATCACAGGTTTTCACTTTGCATGATTCTGCTCTAACTGTTATTTTCATATTTTTCTAATTCCCTCTGCCTCGAAGAGTAAACAGCAAAAGTAGACATACAACTGAAGATTGCTTTTTTTATTTTCTGAATTTTTCTATTTAAAATGTGTGTCATGATTCCCATATCAACTTGTGTCATGATTTGCATGAAACGTTTGGACTTTCACATGGCGTTTTGACACTTGACTATGTAGTTCATGCATCCATCATTAGATTCAGTGTCAGTATTGATGTGTACTGCTCTACCTGTTTGTCTGTCTTATAAAACAAAACAAATGTTACACTACAAATGTCAAACTTTGTGAAGTGTGCGTACCAATTATGCCTCTATACGTACATACAAATATCTATACTGTCAGGTAAACTGGATTTTAAACTGTACATAACAGTACCCCTAAGAACTAGTGATAATGGTTACAAACTGGAAATACACATAAAGTAAATGCTAAAGGCTACAGGCTGAATACTGGAAAAGGGAAAACATAAGAAGTGATGAGATGACAATCTCTGTTGTAATGTAAATTGATGCATATGCATAATGATGCGAGTGTGTTTGAATGTGTTTATAGGTGATCTTGTATGTGTGAGGGATAGTTGGTGTGTCTCCTTGCATGTGTGTGTGTGTGTGCGTGTGTGTGTGTGTGCGTGCACATATGTGTATACTGGCATGCACCATGCCAGAATATTTTATGTACACAAATGTATCTTGTACAAAAACTATATCAAAATATAAGACTTAATTATATGCTTGTAAATTAGTCATCAGTGAGTCAGGTCAAGTTTGCTTTAAGAGAAGGCTTCAGTGCTTGCCAGCAAATCTGTATTGGTCAGTTAAAGCTATACAGTCTGTGTTGTCATGCCTTTGTAAGATATCCCATTTAAATCTATGAAAAAAATGACCTTCCATATGGTGAAATGATTTTTCGTGTCATTGAATTTTACTTGAGTCATTAAATATTGAGTCCTCAAAGTATGCATTGATTATGTTTGTCCTTCACTTTACATTGTTGTTCTGAGAGCATTGTCATATCAGTGATAGATGTGATGTGAGAGCATACTGTCACTGTATTCCAATTATAGCAATTAAAAGCTAATGATATAAGACCCTTTAAATTGGATATGGCATTTCACCTTCATCCTTTGTGAAAAATTATACCCTTGGGGGAAACAACTTAACCTTTGACATATATGTTTATATTTATAGAGAAAGAAAAAAAACATAACCCTAAATAAACATAGAACTACCATCAAGAGTAGGCTCATGAAGGGGTTTTAATTTCACACTTCCACCAAAGGACTGAGTAGCTTTCTTACACGACATAGCTGCATGTCTTTTTTGAGGCAGCTATGGATAGGTTTTGGATTGTCTTTATATTTTTTAGATCTGAATATTATTTTCTAAATTACATTTAATACTTTGTTATAATTACAGCAACTTATTTACACCTGTTAGTCAATGTTAATTATTGGGGCATTAAACTTAATCATATTTTCAAGTTTTTACCATTGGAATTGTTCCCATCCTACCTTCCATCCCACATAAGGTGAACATTGCATCTAGCTATAACTTTGCTAAGTAAATTGTGGAACTTTATGAAAGTTTCACACCATCCATTATATATATAGCACCCTAAATCCATGGTCTGGATGTTTTACTGTACAAAGTTAGTTATGAACGGCTCAGTAATATTTTAAAAATTCTAGCAGATATGATACATTTAGAAACAAACTCAAACTGCTGATTTTTCATGTATGTAGTAAGTCAGTAATAAGTAGGGTGGCTGTGGCGCAGGAGGTAGGGCAAGTTGTCCATCAGTTGTAGGGTTGGTGGTTCAATCCCTGGCTCCTCCTGTCCATGTGTCTTTAAGCAAGACACTGAAACCCCCAGTTGCTCCTCATTTGGAAGCCGCTTTGGATAAAAGTGTCTGCTTAATGTAAAGTCAAACTCTTGAATTATGTATGTCAATATACCTGAAATGTGCACGTGGCACCTTTAGAGTCTAAAGGGCAGTTTGATGGTTTCTGTTTAGGAAGGGCAGAGCACTCATCAATTCCTACATTTTTGATTTAGTACAACAATACAAATCAATGAGCTTCCCATCACAAGGTCACTCCTCTACTCATTAGACTGTCCAATATCATATCAGCATAGGACATAGACTCTAGGAAGTAGCCTATAAATTTCAGAGGGAAATCAATAGAACACAATAAACCTTCATTTTAGCCTTTTGATTCTAGGATGGAGACGCAAATGTAAGTTTAAGCCAGGAGTAGAAAAGGGTTTCAATTCATTCGTGTGCCGGGGCTGTTCAGAATGACAACTTTGATTTACTTTATACTCACTGTGCATCATCATTTCTCAGCATCTTCAATGGTACTCAGAGGCTGTCTAACTCTACCTGTAGCCTTTGGCCACATATATGGTAAAAGTACAGAAAGATTTGTACATGGCATATTTTTTATCCTTTTTTGGTCACTGCTTGTAATACACCTGTACTATGTATCTGTTTATACATTCATCCATCCATCAATTTGTCTATCCATAACCCATCCATCCATCAATCAATGTATATCGATCCATGGGCTTTGATGCCTCAAAGGGAAACTGCAACAGCTTCAACAATCCCCCTGGGCTATGTATCCTACCTGAGGCCCTTTTGCCTAAATGCTTTATCCACTGTTCCCTTATGAATACATACAAGCCCTCAGAGAGGAAACCTCAAGCTTACAGTATAGTGCAAGGGTTGATGTTCACAACAACAGGACATGACAGGATCTCTCTGCACTGACTCGTAACTTGCGCGACACAAAGAGCCATGTCATGTACCTCGTAACGCGCCAAAGGCTTGCTGGACTGTGTCATCTTGCCACATCTTCAGCATATGTTCAGTCCCCAATCTCCTTAAGAGAGCCGGCTGTGACCTGCACTATTAGTTTTCCATGGTAATTGGCTAATAATGAGACAGTGACAGTGTAGAGGATGTCCGCACTGTCAAAACACATGCATACCCAACTACAGCAATCTGCATTCCCAGTAATTACTGCATATTTGAACAGAAAGGACTTTGTGATCTTTACAGCGCGCTCAGTGCTTGTTTCTTTTGTCACCCACCCCTCCATCCCCATGTGCTAACAAGCCAACTTATTGTAAGCCTACTTAGTTCTCAAGGTGTCATCTGTTCAAGTGTCAGGAGAACATATAGAGATTGTCAAACAGTACATTCATTTCAAATTGTAATTAAACTGGCCATCAGGTACCTTGAGGCTGTTTAGTCAACAGCAGGATACTAATTACTATAAGATGACCTTTGGAATAATATCTGGTGAATTATTCATAGTTGAGAAAATTGCTTCGGAGACATGCCAACGACATCCAAGGGACGGCTGAGTGTACACACAGAAAATTCCACTCAAAGATTTCAGCCTGGCCATGAAAATGAGGTCAGCAGATGGATGAAACTGTAGCTTTTTTCTGTGCGGGAAAATGAGATGGTTGCGATAAGCCCTGAAAGACAAAATGAAAAGGCTTAGGGTTAGAGGAATGTTACCAACCAGAAAGTATACTGACTCATGTAGTTAATGTAAAGGATTTTGGAGAGAGAAGATAAGTTGCCTCTGGATGGCTTAAGAACCAATATTATCCTGCTGTGCAAGCGGACACTTCTCCACAGTGGACTCAATTCTGCTGACTGTCTAATAAAACCTTGTAACTGACGGTTCTACTATCATGATTTGTAATAAACCATATTTTAATTCAAGTTAGATCAGCATATCATCCATGGCGACGTTATGAACACTGAAACATAATGCATATTATTTTCTACTTAACTTAGAAGAACATAAGAAGAAATGCATAATATTTCATAAAAGAAAGGGAGATAAGATAAAAGACAAAGAGAAATACAAAAAGATATAAAGCAGTGGCAACATATTTCAACAGATTCATCCTCCTACTGTGACTTCTACTCCTGCATGCTTTAAATGTTTCTGTGGGGTATTCTGCACAGTGAGGGCAGAGGTCCTGAAGAATTTCTTTCCCATCTCTGCTCAACCTTTAGGGACACTTGGCAGAAATTACTCTTGGGACCTTGCACAAAACTGCTCTCCACATCTCTGTGCGACATAAATACATAAACAGAGGGAAAACTAGTCCTCAAAGCTACACCAACAAGGAACTCAAGTGACAACAGTTGAACCTGAGTGAATGAGAAATCTGGGTTATATGTGGCTAAATCAGTTCTGCATGCTGTAATTCTTGAAGAGTAAAATAAAAACTGAATTGTTTTTACAGGACTGGCTTCTTCCAGGTTGACAGTGTCTCTGTTACTGAGACACAAGTAGTCACCCAGTGGACTGAGGCACAGTGACAATGATGTTAACCATATGGCCAGGCCCCCTACATTCAGTATGATCTCACTTAAGTATTTATGGGAGCTTTTGAAATATCCTCTTGGACATTAGAGAACCAAAGCCATGCCAGAAAATCTCCACCTGCCATTAGAGAGCAATTACTGATAGGAGACAGTAGACCATACAGCAAAATAAAATCTAGGCAGCTGCATTTTTACTACTGAATTGCACTTCTCCTGATGTTAGTGATCTGCAATGTACTAAATGCCGTGGATTAAGATTTGATATGGTTGATGCTAAGTGGGCACTTCTGTAGTGTCGTTCCAAGTGATCACAGTGTCTTCTTCCGTGACATGTTCTGTTGGTTTGTAGCCATCATGCTAATTTGGTCATCTGTTTACTACAAATGTACAAAATACAAATTCTTCTTATACAAAAGCAAACAACATTTACTGGAAACCAGCTGGGAATGAGAAATCAGATGCCCAGAGCAAATAACTTTTATGACTTGAATCTACACGTTAGCAGGCTGTAAAGTGGTGCTTTGAGCTAAATGCTAACTTCAAAATGCTAAAATGCACATAGTGACACTGTTGATGCTGATGGTTTGCACATGGTATTTACTAGGTTCACCATTTATGTTTAGCCAGTTAGCATGCTAACATTTCTATTAGCACTAAAACCAAAGTACAGCTGAGGCTGATGGGAATGTTATATGTTTAGTAGGTATTCTGTAATTGACATGTTTACCTGTTTGTTTCACTACAAGAAAGGAGGATCGCCAAAGTCAATCAACAGTTAAGATGTGAATGAATGAATTAACCATGAAAGTCTAAAACTTTACGACAAAAGTCCTACGCCCCCAGCATCATTTAAAACAGTGAATATATATATATATTAAATTAATTAATAACAATTACTATTCCATTTAATTATCTTAGGGGTTTCCTGCCTAATTAAAAAACAAGTATAGTGTATAGTGTTGGTTCGCCTGATAGGTAATAAAGAGAAACTAAGTTCATATCATGCCCCTTTCGCAGTAAGGAAGTACATCTGAGAAACTGCTTTTACTGCGGGTTCTTTGTGCAAATCTAAAGACAGTATCACAGGGCAGCCACTGTGCCTGACAAGTCTGTTCACGTTCAGAACACACGCAGCTTTCCTGCAGTTAAGGCAGCTAGTCCCTGAAGCTCTTCCTCCGTGGAGTTTATTGTCAGAGTCTCTCCGATGGTAGGACGCCTCTCCCTCCTCTTTGAAATCCGGAAGATCAAACAAAACAACAGTGTTGACGCAGGGTGTGTTGTGTTTGTGGTTTGAATATATAATCAATTTCCATGGTTAGAGGTTTTTATTTGTTGTTGTATTGTTGCTAGATTACTAAATGGATAATGAATGTGATAATATGCCCTACTACACTGTATATTGACTTTGCTTATCTATATCTATCCCTGCTCATTTTAACCTATTTACTCTATATTTTACTTTACTTACTCTATATCATACTTTACATTGTTGTTGGCCATTATTATGCATGCCAGTGTTTTTGATTTTTTGAAACATCTCTTTCCTATCTTCCAGACTTTCATTGCTTCCTGTTCCTTTCCCATAAACTCAACTAGTAGCAACAACACAAACCAGACTGTGTTGAATTGTAGCAAGTTTAAGTATCAGCAAATTAGTTTTCATACTGTAATAAAATACATAGAAACCAGTGTTTACCTGCACAGAATAAAGAAATATAAAATACTACAGTGTGCTTTGAAGAAATGGACCGCAATAACATAAAAATATGTGTGATTTTTAGTAATTGGGCCAAAATATGCAAAGCACTGGTGTGGTCCTTTGATCCTTTTCCAAGCAGTATTATTCTAACCAATCTACCTTTACTTTCAAGAATATCTATTGAACAATGGCAAGCGAAAGCATGGTGGAATGAAAAGAGGCAACAGGGAAAATCAATATAGCAATTATGTGTGCAGATAATGGACATCAAGGTGTTATTTGGAGTGACCGAAAAGAAAAGGTGACATAAAGCCAATTCAAATTGTGCAAACATTTCATTGTCTCACATCTGGCACTGCTGGCATAGATTTAATGTCACCAGGTTCAAGGAAACCAAGTGTGTTTTTTTGTTGTTGTCGCCACAACTGAATTAGCATTGTTTAGCACTATCTAATCATTTGGTTCTTCTTTATGTTTGCACACAATCACCAGCCTTCTTTAAAACTCGGTTAGCTATTATGGTTTTAATCGGCCTGAAAACCCCCAGAAAACACAAGCAACAATCGCAGCGATTAGCTAATTGAGATCTTCAAAAACAAAAATCACACATGCACACACACACACACACACACACAAAGACAGTGACATGGGGCAAGTGCTGAAGGAAGAAGGACAGGGAGACAGATAAATGTAGACTCACTCACACACACACACATGCACACACCCTTCATGCTTTTACCTGTTCTAAAGAGGTCACCTCCAGCTCTGTCAAACTTTGCAGGTGGGTCAGAGATCTAGATTTGATAACTAGAGGGAGTTTGGAGAGCAGACATTTGACAAGCATGACAATGCTCTGACAGCCCTCATTGGACCATGATTAATGACTGACATCCCTGTTGCCTGTCTCATACAGCATGCAAATGCAGCACTGGGAGAAAATTACCCTAATGTGGACCGTAATTGGATGCAGGAAATATCACGTAAAGCAAGAGTGCGATAGGTTTTTTTGCTCCTGAAACAAGGCTTTATTATAGAGAACACTACAGAGATGATGAGAGAGATGCTGCAGCGTGATTGAAAATGACCGCCAGCAAATCCTTCTCATTTGTAGTAACACGTTGACATTTAGCAGTGAGTAAATGGATGTGCAGAGTCGATGTTTGGTGTCTTGAGTTGAAAAGTCACTCCTGAGCTGGCTCCATCACTTCATGCAATAATCATTTTCCTTTCGCTATTTGGACAGATGTTACAGAGTTGGGGGCAGTAGGTTTATACCAGAACCAGAACGTTTTGAAAATTAACCACACTTGTACCACATAAATGTGGCTATAGTGTGTATATGTGTTTGTATGACTGTATGTGTGGTGGACCCAAGGAAAAATAGCCAGTGCTTATGCTGGTGCTAATGGGGAACCTAATAAAGTATAACGACATGAGTACCAAATTGTTCACCGGGGAACATATATACTGGGTGATCAAACCAGTTTACATACACGGGCGATTACATAAAACATTTAACATACTAATTAACTGAAAAGAAACAAACAGCCTGGCCGGTCTCTTAACTGAAATAAACATTCTATTAATCAATGCCAAAGGAATCTAATTACTAAACTTGGTCAAATTAAATCTACAAATTTAAAATGACCCTGATCTCTCCTTGAGGTGGTGGGTACTTGATACAGTCCATAAAAGATAACTAAATGTGGGCGCTATTAACAAATGCAAAATAAACCATGAGTATGTTATATGAACTATGTGGTTCATATAATGTGGTTGAAAAAACTTAAACTAATGCGTGACTGGGAATAGGGTTACCGACTCTTATAAATGCGTGGCTGCGGATGTGGCCATCACACAATTGTATTAACATTTTTGCAAAGGCTTGACATTGAGAAGGTGCTCTAGGTGCTCCGTTTAAACAGCTGGCATCAGATTTTAATAAATATGCATAACGGATATCATACACTGACATTTGTCAGTGAGTGTTTTGACTGGAGCTACATGTTCACTTTACCTTCTCAAGGGCACCAAATTAATATGCAATGGCTTTGCTAGAAAAAAAACAAAAGTTTAAAGTAAATAAAGTCTGACTATTCACAAATAACAACCACAGTGCTAAATTATGTCAGTTGTTCTAGATGCTCCTACACTTTGTCGATTTGCATCACTTCGTGCTTTGCCCTTATGTGGTTCCATTCAAGTAGTTAGCAACGCATCGCTGAACGCTATATCAAGTGAGCAGGTGCTTTAATGAAATGGACAAATAAAAAGCACAGCTACACTTTTCTTTCTACTTCCACTAAAAGACACATGTCCATTCTAACAGTGTGATTGTGAATACTGTTTCACTCAGCAAAAAAAAAAAAGCTAGCAAAATAAAAGCTAGTATTTTATATTATTATTTTAAGGGGAACCAATTTGCTGTATAATGTGAAATCCGTGGTACAGTCTGCATTAAGTACTTTGTGAGTGTTTTTTTTTAAATAAGGCCAATAATGACCCATGACAGAATCATAAAGGCAAGAAAAAGAAATAATGGTATTTTTCAGTCAAGAATTGTTTTTGATTGTCTAATTTGCAATAAAAAAGCAAACTGTAAACTATGAAAGCCACTGGGGGAAGAAGGGGAAATAATTGTCACAAAGCAACCTGGTGATGGGTGATGCGGGTATGGAATGGGGATGGGGGGGGGGGTACCACTCTCCCTCTGCTGGGAATAAGTGTCAAAGAAGCAGGACTGCTTTTGAAGACTGCGGCAATTACAAAGACAAACAATTATGAAGAAAGAAGAAAAAAAAGATTTACAGTAATGAGCAAACTTGATTTTCTCTGTGTTATTGCTAAAAGCAGGCGAGGCTGAATGTCTCTTGTGAAGTTCCTCATTATCCTGATTGTATAATAGATATAATCAAGCAACAATGTCCAATTAGGAGTGCATAGACATGCCTCTATCTACAAAATGGGATAAACGAACAATTGACACTGTAAATTTGTTTGTATGAAACACTGGGTTGCTCCCTTATCAGAGTGATATTGATGAATTCCGGGGCTTAAAAGAAAAAAAATGAGCTTTGACTTATATCTGATATATGATGAAGGCTGTGGGATGTGAACAAACAGTCCTTTCCAGGTGGTTTGAGTGATTGCCTAATCCCCTGTAGCTAGATGATTGCAGAGCAAGGTCAGTTTGAAGGCTCAGACTGATTGAGTGCTGTCTGTGGTCGGGGGCTCGCTCGAGCCTCTGATGCCATTAGATGGACACCGGCTGAAGATTCACTCTGGCGTTTTTCCAACACTTGAACCAAACCTGTCCAAACTGAATGACAGTGGTGTGCCAGTAATCATCGGGGCATACTGGAGGGAACAACATCAACAACAATCATCAGGGCCGTTATCATTAATAATCAGAAGGACAGAAGGAACATTTTTGAGTTCAGATTTGATTGTAGTTCAGTATTCAAAACAACATTCTGCATCTCTGTGTATTCCAAATCATGTCTTACTGTGTTGTTCTTTTCTTGCTTTTTATAAACTTTCTATCACCTGTCTAGAGTGCTGGGTTGAAAAATACATGATAACCATGTTATCATTCCCAACTGCTTTCTCCTATTTCTGCCTGATTTTCGTTTGCTTGGCATCAGATATCAACTGTTTTCTGCTAAATAAAGCCTGTTGTCAGCCTTGTCAAGCTACTTCTTGTACCTCATTGACACCTATTTATTTCTCAAGCTGTCATTTTGTTACTAAACTGGGTTCGTGGTATAAAACGCAGAATTTCCTGGGGCTGCAATTGGATCACCCCCTACCGCTGTGTACATTCAAATACAGAGGGAAAGCGCTGTTCTGTATATCAAACTCCACTAGTCTGCAGAAGAAATCCTTTGTGCGGACATCTCTGTGACAGCTCCTTGGCAACTTGTACGCCTGTGTGCCACAAGCTCCCTAAGCTGACTGTTTGGATCAAGTGGGAAGAGGCAGCAATCCCAAAGAGAACAAAATAGCAGATCCCAGCAGCTTTCACAGCCCATGCTATGAGATTTACTACACTAGAGAGGAGTGAGTGTGTGTGTGTGTCTGTGTGTGTGTGTGATGTGGAGGGGCGTAGATGTACTTTGAAATCTTTTGAAATGTCAGACAAATAAGAGTCACAAGAGGCATTATGTTATTATGTTTCCATAATGATGATGCGGTGAAGCTTAAGTGTAGCGTCAACATGCAAATGTGTGAGATAATAAACCTTAAAAGGCTTATGAAATGGATGACAGTCTTTGTTTCCCCTTTTGCCATGTTGCACTTTGAAGTGTCAAGCTTATCAATTGTTGTTACTAACACATTTGTTACACAGCAAAAATCTAATATTTAAAATAAAGTTCAAAAGGTAAATAACCTTGTAAATATTGTAAGTATCTGACTTGATTATTTGAATGATTTGCTTTAAAAGGCATTTATTATTTAATCATTACAATTATTTTCTTTCATACGTACTTGCCATGATCCCTGGACATTTCTGGTTTTGTTTCCTGTTTTATTTTGTAATCTTTGGCCTGGTGTTCGTGTAGTTCTTTTGACTTCCTGTCCTTGTCAGTTCCCCTCGTTTGATTGCACTCACCTGTGTCTCGGTGCCCACCTGTTTGCTGTTTGTGGTTCCTGGTTCCTTGTTCCTTGTTCCTTGTTCCTTGTTCCTTCTTCCTTCTTCCTTGTTCCTGCTGTTTTCCACACCCCTGTGGTTTTTGGTTTGTTTTGGTTATTTTGTTGAATAAAGCCTTTGTTTTTCTGGAGCTGCCTGTCCGCTATTGGGTTTTTTTCCTGCTGACTCATGGCAAATCGTGACATTACTCTATGATACCAAATATTTGTTGACTAAAAACTTTTGACACCCAAATACAAAAGAAATCAAAGATGATTTTGAGCATAGACAGCTTTTTATTTTTCATTTCCCCCCAAAACCACACACAGGTCCACAATCTTCACTGGTGATTCTCTGGGAACTGAGCTTTAAAGAAACGGGCAGAAGTGGTTCCAGCCCGGTGGACAATCCACATCATTTAATGTATTCCAGTCTATTACCACTTTTGTTCTGACACCTCATTCTTTCCCACCAATATACGAGGGGGTCATTCAATAACTGACACCTCTCTTCCATACCGTAGTCACATCTCTGTTGCTGTTTGAGCATGTGTCACAGCTGAGAGGCCTGAATTTCAAGAGATAGATTTGCTGAGAGAGACATCCTATCAATCGTCGGGCTTGCACAGGAAATGCTGCACTGTAAAGGTGCAGCAGCCTTGTCACTTTCATCTGAGGTAATTGATCACAGCAGACAACAGCTGATGTGTGCAAGTCAGTTGTAGGGGGCAAAGGATGCTACTTATTCAGATAAAAGATCTCAGGCATCCCGACCAGTCACTTTCATTGATAGGTAGGCATCATGATTGACAGAAATCAATCTGACAGCAGGTTTCCTCCTTTTCTACATTTTTTTCATGACCATACATACAGTCCATGTCTAAAACTTAAATGTATTTCTAACCAGTTAACTATTTCATCTCCCTATTAGGGCGTACAATTACTCACCACACACTCGCTAAGCTGCCTGTATGATGCACTGGAAGAGAGGCAAATTGCTGTTATAGTGCAGGTGCACTGGTGAAAACCATTCTGACTTAACAAAAAAAAAAAAAAAAAAGCAAGCATACCCTGGGACTTCTCAAATGCCACTTAGCATTCAAGGGCTTTGTGATTCATTAGTAGCCCAACAGACTGATTAGATGGAAGCATATGTTATCTGGCTCCAGTCCGTATGCCATCAATGTCACAAATAATCACATACAACAGGTGGTTTTGAAGCTACAGGTACTTTAACATCCAGTCTGCTGCATTACCTTCCGTTAGTATTTGAACACAAAGTCTGCATCATTTTTGAAATGACTGAAAATGAGATACATTTTATTAGTGTTTAGCTTTAGTTTGGAGATTTAAAAGCACTATCCATGGCTTTCAGCTAGAGCTGTTACTGGCAAAGTTTTGATCGATGGATTGTGTGATCGAGTGTTTGATCGAAGTGACTTGTGCATCATTAAAGGAGAACTTGATGATTCACCATACGCTGGTCACTTGAGGCCTTAAAAATGCATCAATGACCTTCAGTGTCGCATTGGGTGACATGTTACTTCATTGCAATGAACATGGACACTGTAGTTTATTATAAGTCAGTCCCAAACACCCTGTCCTGCTGCTGGAAAAACTCAATAGAGCAACAAATGTTTAACTCTCTTGCTCTCTTTCACAGTTTCTCCTCCTTGTGCTCTCTTGTCACTCTTGTCTGTGATGGACCATCGGCCGTCCTGGGACGTCTCTCTCCCCCCGGCTGTTGGTGCCTCATTCCAGATGTTTTGAATCTGTTCCTTGCCTCTCTCTTCCTCTATGTGTTGCGTGCGAATGGTGTGCTTGAGCATTGTCTGATCTGTTTGGCAACACCTGAAGATTTTCTGTGTCCTCCCAGATCCATATTCTTTACATATGTTCTCTCTATAATTTTGTCATGACAGTCCTTAATGTAATTTTACTATGTTGGTCTATTCTGTACAGATGACATTTATTGTATATTTGTCTGTCCTGTGAGAGGTATCCCTCCTCTGTAACTCTTCGTGAGGTTTCTTTTATTTTTTCCCCCATTAGAGGTTTTTGGGAGTTTTTTCTTATCTGAATCAAGAGTCTAAGGATAGAGAATGTCATATTCTGTACACATTGTAAAGCCCCTTGAGGCAAATTTGTGACATTGGGCTATCTATAAATAAAATTGACTTATTAATCCACAGTTCAAAATAGCTACTAGTAACTATAGTGCCCTGTTGTTGAAGAAATTTTAGAATTTCTGTTTTTATAGATTTACATCTTCAATAGGAATTAGTGGGTTTGGAGGTGAGGGTAGGGAGTCAGATTTTCTTTTTAGATACATTAAAATATTGTTCGTTTTTCATAGGATTTGCTGACAAGAATTATAATATAGACTATTGGCTGTCTTTACAGGTGCAATCTCCATAAATGATTCTAAGCGCTGGGTCATACTTGTCACATATGCAAGGCTAATGAGAGTGTATTTAAGTACACCTGCTATTTTTGATAATGTTACACCACATAATGCAAGGGTTGGACACTATCACAAACACCCCTATAATGTAATGATATTCAGTTCAATAACTGCAAAAAAAATAGTACCTTTATGAAGCCTGTAATGTTCAACTCATGTGCAATATCACAATGTTTTTTTTTTATGTAACACACCACCATCACATAATATGGTCTCAAACATTATCAACACCTCTCAACAAAAATATTAAATGGGATATAAAATTCTGCATAATTCAATACACACACTTTCGGATGTCTTGGTTGATGGTCTAGTGTTTAGTTGTGCATGGTACAATGTTGACGAAACACATAGTTGAAATATCCACCTTAGCTCTCCATCACAAACAGTGTATATGACTCAGTGGTACTGGAGCTATCTATAGAGGAGTGGACAGTTTTGCCACAGACAGCTAGAAACTAACATCACAATGAAGATTTTTCTTAAACTGTCTGTTGAATGTTTATTGGCTCCTGTGTCATCCTGTGAAATATACTGTCTACTTTTTCTTTCCAAAGTAGCCCTAACACAGGTTGAGCTGGAGGTGTCTGACCCATCTCGACACGACCCTCCTGCTGAGAAAAGACATCATAATTACCAGAGGCTGGGAATTTGACACTTGGGATGTGAGGATGGGGGATGTGAGGATGGATGTGGAAGTCCCCCGTAGACATAATCACACCATCCTCAGAACCTACAAATTATTGTCAGAACACACAACAGGGAGCATCAGGTAAAGGACGGACAGTTTTTCTGAAATGGGTGGCAGGAATCCATTTTCAGGTTACGTGGATGATCCACATTACTGCAGAGTTTCGGCAGTTTTCTCTGATGAGCGAGATAAAAGTGGATGCCTCGTGGCAACTTGTGAAATTGGTCAAATTAAAGAAACAATTAAGAATAATTCATTAATTTGGGAATATTCTGGTGAGTAAACTTTTTTAAGCAGATGACCACTGTCTATGGTGGAATTCTTTGTTCCAATTCATGCTTTTGAATCTTATATTTGATGCACTTATTCTCATGCAACTTTTAATGTCTTCTCATTCTGACCACATGCCAGATTTGTATGTGTTTATAATCGCTAACTGCCATGTCAGTCAAGAAGCAAATTGTTCCACTTTAGTCGATACCTTTGCTTCACAGACATCCCCTCATCATTCGTATTTTTTTATATCAGAATTAAACATCTGGTTGGTCCTCCCATCTAAGCAGTTTTTTAGTGTTTTAGATATTTCACTTCAAGTATCTTGAATCATGTATCTAATGTTAGACACACCTTACCAGCTGTGTGGATAATCTTCTTAGAATCCATGTGTTAACATAATACAGTTGGATTATGTAAACACATGATTTTCTTCATTATTTAATTAGTGCACTGCAGATCTTAGATTTAGATTTCTCGACTGGCATCTGAAATAATGCTCAGATTTCTTACATATGAATAAAAATAAAGAGGAAAGAGGAATAATATTTAATTTTTTATTGGTAAATTAAGACAATGCTCATAAATACACACACAGTTGAGCCTTATTTCCATAAGACGCATTAAAGGGTCTAGGGCAAAATCTGATTCCTCAGTTTGAAATTGCCGTGGACACAATAGCAATTTCAGGGTTGTTCAAGTTGAGACGGTGTAAGAGATCTCTCAGGCTTGTCGACCTTTATCTCAGCAAACATCAGAATCCCTATACAAAAAAGCAGAAAATGAGCTATTGATTTTCCGTTTTTCTTTTCCTCCCTCACTTTCTTATTCCCCTCCGGTATTTTCATTCCATAGTCTAAATGAAGGTCAGCATTGGTTGCCTTGTCACTGCTAGCAGAGATGCACAATAGAAATATAGCTACTCGTGTTTTTGAAAGAAAAAGGTCTTGCAAGATGGGAAGAGGTTGCTTTTGTCTTTAGGGATTAATTGGCTCAATAAAACTTTTCTCTTTAGATCACAGTTTTCAGTATGTGCTAGACGTGTTCAAAGTGTACGAGTATATGAACAACGTTTGCACACATATACACTGAGAAAAAGAAGTTGCTGCATATAAAGCAAAATAGCACTCAAATAAAGTTAGGTTTGTATTTTAACACTTGGAAACTTGGAAAATAAAAGGGATCTTAACTATTGTGTGAAATCAAAGAAATGCGAGCCATCACCTCTGCTTTTAGCAGTCAGGAGAGAGTGATTTTATCAACAGCCATTTTTGTACACATTTCTTTCCTCTCCCTGGCTATGTGTGCAATCTAAATATTCTCTAATGTAGACTGAACTGTCCCAGCAAATAAGGATAACAGCTGAAACTCAGTGTCTTCCCCCTTAGGATGAGCTTCTATGTTTAAATCATCCTTCATAAGCTATCATATCTATCTGGAGTAACTACCCTGTAGACATACTGTGAGATCAAATGTTTGTTACCTGTCTTAGTCTTTTGTCCCGATGTGTCGTTATTCCTCTAAGCTTTCTTGCTATCTAAATCAAGTTGAGACAAAAGAACAAAAATTGATGTTTCCTTTTACACGTTCGTACCCACAGTGCAACCCAATCAACAACACTGTGTTTCATTTGACCCAAGATTGTTTTCTTGTCATCTAATAGATGGTGGCAAAGATTCCTGTCATGATGTTAGGTACATCAGCGGGATCAAACGCCTTCTTAAATCTGCGGTGACAACAGTGTGTTTGACTTGGCGTGCCTCTCTCATCTCAATTCATCACCTCCCCAAGGTGAACACGCTATCTTTCCAAATTCTACTCCATGTACAATGCAGAAGCCTTTTTTGCATATTCTTCACACTTGTTTATGGTTTACTGAGCAGGTCACTTCCCCTGCTTGCTTGAACAGCTGCTTCAGTGATGACCCCCCCACTTCCTAACAGGGGTTGGAAGACTACTCTTGTGCTGCTCCCTGTCAAGTCCTCCTTTGCTGTTGAGGTCTGCTGGTGACCTCATGCACAGCCTTTACTGGGGCCATATGAATAATTTATCTTTTGAATTTAGCCCAACCCTGACATTTCGATGTTTGATGCCCACAGGCTTTGGCTTTAACAATATAGATAGTGCTCCTTTCCTCTGTGCATCACAAGATAAAGTCTGAAAGCACAGCTATTGCACTCGATATCAAAACCATGGATATCAGGGATGTATGTTCCACACACTAAATTCCTCTATTCTATTAACTCTTACTGCAGTATCTCTAGCCATACAATTGGATTTTATATAGGTTGCAGACATTTGAGTTGAAAATATAGTGTTCTATCAATATAAAGATAAGATGGAAATTTTATAATCGCCATGGGGATACACTTAAAGAAGAAAAAAGCAACAGGATACATCATAAAGAATATTATTACAAATATGAATAGAGCAAAAGAAAGTAATGTAAATATACACATACATACACAAAAGATACAAAATAGATAATTTCAGCTTTAAAGCAGGTTAAATATGACACAATGGCAGAAAGAAGCAGACTTGTTATTCAAGAGTTCCGAGGGAACTTGTGGAGGCCATCAGCGTAGGTTTGCAGTGATGCCAGAGGCTTTAGAGCGGACGAGAGGACGTCTGGTTCAGAGTGACATTTTCTCCTTAGTATGCAGATTATACGTCATTCACACTCTCCTTGTCCCTCCCCTCAAGCCCCTCCTCTTCACGCCATAACAGTGACAGAGTGGAAAGAAAAAAACTGACATTGTAAAAAAAAAAAAGACGTTGTAAAAAATAAAAAGACATCATAAAAAAATGGATATCGTAAAAATGAAATTGTCACTGAAAAAAAGAGTGACATGAAAAAAAAATTGAAACATTGTCATTGAAAGACTACATCTGAATGTAAAAAAAATCAAGTTTATGTTTTGTTTTCAAAGCCGTATTTTCTTTTCGATGCCAACTGTAACTGTCACTGATCTGGCTCAACAGTTAATCTCCAGTTTACTGAGTATGAATTGTATGAATCAGTGTACCACAATATATAAAATAGCAGCAATAAAAACAAAAGAGAAGCAGGAGTTGCTCAAGAACTAAGTGAGGGAGGTGTTGTCTAAGACGGACAGCCTTTTTCACCAATTCTTTTAATACAGCCTGTATTTAAACCTCTGACCCTAACTAAACTGGATGGACAACACATGAAGTCTGTTGCATACACCTAAGCCTCCTTTAGAGGAGCAGTCTGCGCTGCCCTCTCTCCTACAGTGTCTCTCTTTTGTCAGATCAGCCTGGTTTGTTGATGTACACGCACAAGTACTTGTAGGTCTGCACCATCTCCACCTCTGCACCCTGAATAATGACAGGTGTCAGTAGCTTCTCGCTCTGTTGGAAATCCACCACCAGCCCCTTGATCTTACTGACATTTAGCTGCAGATGGTTCCTCTTACTTCACCAGACACCCACTATAACAAAATCATCAAAGAACTGCTGGAGGGTGCATGATCCAGAACTGAACCTGGAGTCAAAAGTGCAGCGAGTGAACCATGAAGGAAAGTGACCCTTGTTTATTTAAGTGGGTAGTATATGTTTCTTTGATGATGCATGGTGCAACATGCATTTAAAAACAGCCAATTACAGAACAAAGGATATGCTAAGCATACTTCATACTCCATTTTATTGCACTGCACACACAGTGAATACAACTCTGAACTTACTGCATCCGGCCTGACTCTGTGTATATATATATATATATATATATATATGGAGAGAGAGAGAGAGAGTTCCATACTGTAGTTTTCTTTATTACCACGAAATCATATCAGTATTTAAATAATAGGATCATCACTAACCAAAGAACATCCACAAGTGTTCATTTCTTCCTCTATTGTTTTCTTTTTATTGGATCATAAAATACCACAATTAATTCATTAACTTTGAATTTATGAACATGTTACTATTGAAAAGTACACTTTTACACAAAACCAGTATGAAAGAAAAACAGATTCTCAACCTTTGCCTTTGTGAATTCTTTTACATATTCAGTACAACGTGCTAAAACCTTGGATGAGTTTTATCACTGAACATTTCACATTTCATTCCCACCTATTTAGCTTCTTGTACAAAGATACAATTTGATTGACTGAATACTATCTCTTAAACTAGCAGGCACTTGGCTGATGAAGAAGTTTAGTCTGCTCTCAAAGAATCAGTATCAGGTAGCTCATGACAGGCTCACATGGACTCTTTTCTCCGCTGTTCTTTACATCTAATAAAACTCCCTCTCAGTTTACTTTCTGAACAGACTTTGAGGGACATTTTCTAAAATATCGTATTCTGGCATTTTCTCAGATCTCACTATATTTCTCCCCAAGGACATCTTCTCCCGCTGCCAAGACCTGTCAGGCAGGAGCATCTCAGAGTAAAGGGGTGAGAGGACACCAATTAGAAAGCCATCCTCGGCCAAGAGAGCCAGCGGCACAGCTTGCCACAGGAAGTGGGATGTCTGACTTCCTGCGTGGGGTCACAGCTGTTTGCGGGGAGGTTACCGCTACCAGCCAATGCGCCGTACCGTTTAGCGTCTGACGAAGCAAGCCTCATTTGAATACCAAAGAACCATCTCAATGTCACCAATAAATTTACATGATTTCTTCCCTGCTACAGCTGGGATCAGAGTGGGGACTTTTCTGGAATTAGGAGAGCGTGACAATGTCAAAAGAGCAGGACCAGATCGTTTCAAGTTGGCTAGTTTTGAAGTAAAGATTATTACTTCATTTAGGTACAGTTAAGTAGAATTTGTCCACGTAAAGAACCCTCTAATCACTCATGTGTAGACACAAGAATACCATATACCTGTATGTACTGTATCAACTAAGAAATATACTATACTTTTTTTCTCAAAAAAAACTCAAGCTTTACAGATTGGCTTTTTAAGAGATTTTGCATTTGCTATCAGAAACTTTGCTTTTACATGTCATGCACCCAAATTTTTGATATGTTATGCTAAAATTTTTTATTTTATACAGCCTGTCTAATGGGTACTTGCTAGCCAATTGACTGTAACACGTGCAGTTTTATTTGAAATTAAGTTTTATACATTTTCAAATATTACAAACAGCATTTCAAATAATACAATGGCTATTCTCTGAAATGTTAGTATTTTTGCAAGAAGTTCTTTAGGGTGATAATAATAAGTAATTCTTTTTCAGAGTAGTTGTTAAGTCTTTTAAATTATGAATGTTTGATTTTGGAAAGAACCTCATGAAACATAATAAGAGTAATCATGATCAAAATCTCAAAGCAGCTTCTTCAGTGCTTAAGAGATTCAACTATCTTTACTTGAGGTGGCGAACAACTGGAAGGGCGGCAGGGATGGGACCGTGTGATTGGCTCCTGCTATGAGCAGCTGTCTAGAATGCCCATATTTGGGCTCAACCCAATTACATCCTCTGATCCCCAGTCACTGGCCTGATGCAGTCAGAACCATTAATCTCCCTGGCTGAGTACCATGCCATGTGTTAACAGCCAAGACCCCCAACCCCCACCCCTACTTCATTGCCAAGCCCCACCACCGAGGTTGAAAGTCATGCCAATCATATTGACTCCTTTGACTCTGATGTCCCCTTGGGTTCATTGTGATTATGGACAAACCTCTGATGACTGTGGAAAAACATAATGTACGGTAAAAAGGAAGCACTCCATTCAACACTGTTCGCCTGGTATTCCTGGACTGAGGTTCAAACAGAGGAGTTTCTGTGTGTGTTTTCAGATCTGTGGTGCAGGTGTGCTGTGCTGGAGAACGGATGGGAAGAGGAGGAGGTCAAAAACATTTTCGGATCTGGGATGTTAACGACAAAATATCCTGGAGCTGTGTCAGGGACCAATTCCAACAAATCATTTTCAAAAGGGACAGTAGTAAACAGTAGGGGTTTTTTTGTGCAATTGCCTATTTCAGAGAAACGAAAGGCACCTTCAGCTCTTGGTCAACAAATGGCTCTCTGGACAAAGAGAAAAAGAAAGAACAAAAGAAATAAAACCATTTTTCTCTTTACTTTGGCTTCTCTGAATTTTCTAACTATTTTAATGACAAAGAAAACCTTTGATCAAAACCTTTGGTTCCCTGTCTCAACAATAACCAATATAAAAGCAACCCATCAGAATGTTTTGACCTCTGATTGGCTTGTGTAACCGTGATTAATGCTCATAACTGAGGGAATAGAAGCCAGGCTAATGTAAAATTAGGAGAAGTGGCTTAATCAGGGTCTGAATTACATGGACCCTCAGTTCCAGTTTACTGAGCCCTTTTTGTTCACAAAGATTAAGGGAGGAGTCAGGCAGTCCTCCATTGTTCCTCTGAGAATAGAAGCTCATTTGCTTTGAACGATAAATGTCTTTCAGGCATAAATCATGTCTCCTAATCCCTTTACCAATGCCACGTATTGCAAATTGTCTCTCATTTACAGATCACACAAAAGAGACAATGGGGGAAGTTTGCACATAGGGCTCGTAGCATTGTCCTTTCTGCTGAGGAGAGATGGACTTTAACCTAAAACTGCAAGATTAAAATTGTCTGTATGCTTACATCACGTGTACTCATTTGTTGCATTTCTCTTTTCACCGAACAAACACTTCTCACTTATTCCAATTCAATTGCTGCTGAGACACCAAGGTTAAGACAAAGTTTTATAATGTATGAAATAAAAAAAGAACATTGTGTTGGTATGACTCTTTTTAATAGGCCAGCTATCACTTTAAACTTAGGTGCAACTTGTTTCTATTATGCACCTTTCTACTTCAGTCTCTGAACAGCATGAGTCATTTACCCAAGAGAGGCAGGTTGACATTTAGCTCTGTCTGTGCATCTACTCCATTTCTATTCCCATGACTATGGCGACTTTACAAAACATGCAAGCACCTGAATTTCAAAAGGAAAAGGGTATATTAAAAAGGAATAAAAGATCCCATATGATACATGGTCTCACATGAGCTGCTTTTTCATTAGGAAGAAGCTCCTGGATTTACAATTAATATAGAGCATGCATGCTTTTGTATTCCTAGTTCAATCTGGTTTTCTTAACACATCTACACAACATTAACATGTATGAAATAGGAATGTCGAACATATCCTTTAATTTTACATATGGTATCGGTGTTTAAGGTGTATTTGCTCTATAGGAACTTGCTACCTGTACATGGTGTGACCTTACCTTTCATACTAAAATAAACACTACAGGTCATGCTGAGCAGGTTTTATCGACAGCTCTCCGCTGTGTGATGTCCTCTCTGCTATAGCGGCTCTGAGAATAAAACGCAAACAAATAAAGCTTGGTTGATGTGCTTTTCGTGTGCCAGCCAAATCCCATTGTGTACCTGTGGCTGTATGTGTCTGTGTACTGTAAAAATATATAAAATGAGTATATTGTGTGTCTGCATAGCCTACAAGCAGAAGGCACATCCATGTCATATATTAAGATCAGTGTGTTAGTCTGTGTCTTGTTTGTATCTGCCTGTGTGCGTGCTTTAGTTGGTCCTTGAGGATCACATTGTTTTCTGAGGGCCCTGTGTGTGGTGGCAACATCTGCTTTGAGCAGGTAATCCATCTCCTCTTAGCTGCCATATAACAAGTCATGAGGGATTTTATTCAATGAACACCCAACAAAGAGGGCTCTATCATAAAATTTACCGTCTCACAAGGGCAGTGTAGAGGTTGTACCTTTTATGTCCTACAACTGAGTCTTAATTCAACTGGTTTTTTTTGTAAAATAATTTTACATTTAACAGTAGCTGCAATTTTGTGTTGATAATAAGAGAGTCTCAGCGCAGTTAATAATAAAATACTCCCTGCTGCTTATTATCATTAGTGCCATCTAGTTGGTGTACATTTCAGCATATTTGCACACGATACAATAACAATGTCAGCAGTGCACTTTCAACACTTGCGGCATAGCAGGAGTTAAAAGTAAGCTTCCGTGCCTTCTTTGGATAGAAGAGTGTTTTAAATGCCCCTGGCTTTCTTCCAAGCTCCTACCCTCAAGCCTATGGGTCTAACAAGCATGATGCTTTGAGGATTGACTTGTGATTCAACCCAAATTTACAAGCTGATTACTATGCGGACACTGAGTCAAGTCGAGTCCAAAAATGTGCACCTTATTTTTACCAACAATCTTTTGCATGTCCATAGAATTAAATGGCGTGCATGTGTATTTGTATGTTTGTGTGTCTGTGTGAGCATGTATTTAATGGGCACCAGCTGAAACTTTGATCTAATTGATAAAAGAAGCTGTTCCCGTAATCCTAATGGCACAATTCCTTATGATCCTTTATGCACAGACTTGCAGAGGATCAAAGAAACATAGTTTTGCCCCAGGCAATAAAAGATGTATTAGAAATGAGTTTGAAAGATATATTAACAGGATAAAAATCCTGCAATTTATTCAATTGATAAGTTAGGCGTTGCCTGTAGTTCACAGACTATTTTCATCATTCACAAATAAAAATGCTCCAATAACTACTAAACCAACTGTTCTTTATTATGGCTGGAAACATACACTTGTCTCTGTCTCTAATGAGCTGTTTTTCAAAGTAAAAGTCACTGTGGGCAAGGGGTTCTCACATCATTTGCCATATGATGATACGCGCAGGATTCCTATATACTGTATATCCGCATATTTTGGCTACAAGCTCAGGGCTTCCATCACCCACACGGACAAAGAGATATGTCAGACGTAATCCAGCTGAGATCAGATGTGAATTTCTCACTTGTGTGTAACAAGTCTTCTCTCAAATTATCAAACACTCAGTATCAACACAGGAGCATCAACAACAAGCAATCCAAATTTACCTTCCCAAGTAATGTCAGATATAATGTTTCTTCAAGGAAAAGTATAACTGCAATCCTAGAAATGAACGAGGAGGTGGGAAAGGTTATCCAAATCATGATCACAATAAATGTACTGCATGCACAAAAACGGGCTTCTATTCGAACTTAACTCTGTGGGTGAAAAAAATCAGTAACACAAAACTCAGAGTTATCGTTTTGTCTTGGGTCGAGTAATTCCAGACGCTGAGGAATAGAGTGAGACAAGTCCTGGTGAAATAGGGTGCTGCTCCCTCACAGGTGATCTATAGTTTGTCAGCACCAATCAGCCTGGAATGGGAGAACAGTCCATTCATCTGCTCATGGCTTATTGAAGAGGGTGGGCTGCTTTTGAATGCCTCAAGCCCTCAGCTCCTTCCAGAAGGCACTATTGGATTGAGCCTATTTATCTTCCTCTTTATCAGTTGAGAATGCACTTTTTGATTTATATGTCCATATAATTTTTCTCACTGTGAAGACTTCCCCTACACACAGCACTGGGGCTAGAGCTCCTGAGCATGAGAAATAGTTGCAATGAATATGTCTTACTGACACCGAGTAAATATCAACAGGAGGTCTCTGCAAAACAGATGTAAATGGCATCACCTCAGTAGTTCTTTCAGACTTTAGTACAAGTGATTAAGACACGGTTGATTTTTTTGCGGGAAAAAAATATGGTGTTTTAGATGCTCTGAAATGGAAACATATGCATATTACTTAGATTTGCATTTAGACAAGGTATGTCAAAATTCCAGTATAGCATTATAATTGTACCCACCACTACCAGTAAATTAGCTCAGAACCACATGGTTGTAGGTGAAATGTGGATGCACTGCAGGATGTTTTCAAGTGCATTAATCCTAGTCTTACTCCCCAAAACCTGGTGAAGATCCCTTTTTACCTGAATGCACCAAAGAACCTTTACTCATCTCACTGCCCATTCGGTCAAATAAAGCGATACCTTTCACCGCTGATGTAATAAAGGAGACATTAATGCATTCCAAATTTTGCTGACTCATAATTTGCGGTTTATGCGCTGTTGTATAATGTGTAGTTTCAGCCAAGTAATTTGGTCAAAGATGCACTCCAGCTGAGCCGGTAATTCCCATAAAGCACAACTAGCCGTGCTTTATTGTTTGCCATGCCAGTTCTCGTGGAAACCAGGGGAGCTTGTTAGTAATATTTTTTTCTTCTTTTCATATAATGTATATGTGCTCCTTCAAAGAAAACCTTTCACTTGGAACATGTGTTTTGAACCACTGTATCAAAATCACACAACTATTTATTAAGAATAGGAAGTAGCTATATATTTATAGGCATTCTTTGCTGGGTTGGCTATAATTCACCGAACTTTCTTTCAAATCAGATTCAATAATAAACTTTGATTCAAAAGATGTATATTAACTCCAACCTCATCTACATCAGTGCATATGTGCACCCAGCATACGTGTAACAAACACAATAAAAAACAGCAGGCTATAGTGAAAATTATCATAGGTGTTGTGGGACCCACAGCAAAGTTGGGAAATTAATTAGCCAATGATTAAACCAATATCTTGTTAAACATGATATCTGGAGCTAACAGGCAATTCTTAGTTTGAATTTCTGCACATAAATACATAATAACATAACATTTGAACGCACAGTCCATGGCCGTCACTAACAGGGATAATTAGATGCAACTGCTATGTAAGAGGACAGCAAAATACAACAAAATGAAAATTTCAGGCTAGCCACAAATTAAATGTCAGTAATTTTGCTTTGTATGGTTTTCAAATCCTCACTAATTGATTCACTGGAATTACAGTTTCTGTTGTAAAGTAACTCCAGAATAATAATGGTCCAAAAGAGCCATTGTGTGTAAAAGCAGTTTCAGTCAAACAATATAATTGGTCCAATACATATTTGTCTGCAGATTATTTATGGAAAGCAAGGTTGCTACCCTCTTCTGTACTAAGCCTTGTAAGAACCAGGGATGTGGCACTTGTTCTGTTTGTCTCTCAGGTTGGTGTCTAATGTACAGTATAAAACTAATAATTATGGGTATTTTAATGATGCTGTATGCATGACATGCTGCCAATGCCAACCTATAATCATTGTTAAGAATGCTCCAGGGCATTATTCACTGCTGTCCTTTATAAAACTGGCATCAACAGAATTTGGAATGTGTTCCATTTATGACATCAGGTGAAATGTCATCAGCCTTCATCAGTCATTTAAATCCGAAGGCACATTATAGTCATCTTTTTTTATTTTATATGCACGTGCTACAGGATCTTTCAAGCCAGAGCAAGACAACCAGTGAGTGCTAAAGTTTTATCAGTGTCATTATTGAGCGGCCATGGTGACAGCTTTTGAAAATCACCTGGATCCTGTAGCCTGTCCTGAAGCTCATCTGGTTTATCAGTTAAATAAATCCCACTCCACCAGAGTTGGCGCTCACATCCTGTGAACCCGACATTAAACCACACTTCACCACACTGCATCTTCCAAATTTAGCCTGTGCCCTCTGTGCTGCTCAGCACCAACTTCTTCAAAGTAATTCAAGATTTCATCTTAAAAGAGTGGAATTTACTGCATTGCCATAAAAGCAAGCACTACCAGAGAAGCACAATGCATGTTCAATAAAACAATATGAGATCATAAAGGGTGAGCAATAATGCATCTCGGAGGCAGATTAAATGAAAATCAGGGAACCAATAAGGCTTGTAATAATGTACTCTGACAGGCTGGCTATAAAATGGGGCAGACACTCTTACATCTTAGCATGCAGCATGGCATACCTTGTTTTTTCCAAGAAAGAAAGAAATCAGCAAAGGACTGTTAGAAAAAACATTTTAACATTTTAAATCAATGATTGTCTGGTAACAGAGTTAAATTGTTCATTTTTCAATAAGAAAGCGCTTATCAAAAGGTGTGTAGTTTAAGGTATAGAAAGGTAAAGAAATGTTAACACACAAAAGTCACCTCGTATATAATTATTTAAATTAGTCATGATAATTTGTAATTATTTACCACAAAGGCTCTGTGGGTCCAGAAATGTATTTCAGACACTACAAATAAAGCCAGTGATGAAGGCCTCATCAGAATAGTGTGTTTGCAGCACATACAAAAATCTTGGTGAAAGGTGATTATACCTAAGTGCCATTCCAATATAAGGCATTATTGAGGACATAACTGAACAGATGAAAAAAGTAGTGTTAAAGTTTAGATTCAGTAGGCTTGAAGGTTTCATCACAAGGTTCAGGACTGAGACGCAAATCCATGCAGTCTTTTTGTCTTCATGTCATGCCCAGAGGTATCAAAGCCTTTCTCTTTGTTGCCATGGAAACTTTTTACCCTTTACATTTCCTATTGTCACTTGTGTTTTTTGTGCTTGTCCATCTAAATGAGGCTGAGATCTGATGGTATTCACCATGAGAACACTTAAAACAGGATTGTAAGAGCTAATGAAGTCAGAGACATGCGTCAAGTAAGCCATCGTGGGACCTTGGCTTAGGGAATTAAACGTTGATTCAAAAGGAAATTCAATAGCAAACTAGTAAAAGAATGAACATTCAAATGGAAACCGAGCATGAACTTGGAAAGATGAGATCTTATAGGTTAAAGTAAGACCCCTCAATAAGGTTGTGTTTTATAATTGTTCTATGATTTTTCCTTGCATGGTTGATAGTTTTATGATATTTTTATGTTTATATATGCTGTCACAATATGATGTTTGCTAGACATAAGCAATGCCCAAAACCTGTCCATCCTACTGTATAGCTATTAGCTATTATTAGCCATTAATTGCTGCACCTTATTCAAAGTTTTTACTATAACCAGGTGCTCCACATCTCATCTTTCTGCCTCAGTTGTCCTGACTGTTGGGGCACTGGTTTGAGCTTTAAGTTGGCTGATGCACGGAGTGTCCGTCACGTCCAAAATAGCACGTTTAAAGAAAGGGTCTGTCTGGCTGTCTGTCTATCTATACTACTTTTCCAGCTGTTAAACGACAGCCTCTGTGAATATAACATCATGGTGACATAACGCTCAATCACAAAGGACCCTAACAGGGAAGGGTATCATTTGGCCCCATTCAGCAGAGCTTTTCCTGTTGATTACTGAGTGACTCATCGTTCTGTTGAAAATTGGACATCAATTTTGGAAGTGGCTGTGTATGTGTGTATATGCATTTGTCAGTCTTTCAAAGAAAGTAAAAAGATGTGGGGTTGATATATTTTCAGCTTTACAACATGTTAGCACCATCTAGATGCAACTTGTAATGAAACCGCAAACTTCCAGTGTCTGCAAAACAAATCTGTGAAAAGAATCACATACCAAATATCTGTAAATGTATACAAAGGTTCATGTATTTAAAAGACTGCGGCATCTCACCCATGTCAGTTCTGCCAAATGATCACACTTATCACCTCTATCCTTCAGTGTTGCCTTAAAGCTGCATTATGGGAAGAAAATGTGTCACTTGACTTGGCAGCTTTCAACTCATTGTTTGACACTTAATATGAAATAATAAGCGGGTATTTTAGCCTGCATGCACACACAAGCATTGCTGTATGCTATGGTAAATATTTTTAAATAAAAAAGATTGTTCTCATTAGTTGGCAGACCAGTGAGTGTAATGCTGGACTTAAACTCACAGGTAGCCAGAAGGAACACTGAGATTCCTACAAGAACAAGAAAAGCTAATGCCTCACTGCTGTGCATTTTTTTTTCTGCCCATTGGTGGTCAATGCAGCTTTAATGTTTCAGGCAGACTTTTTGTAGAATTTGTCACCTCTTGACCAACCTACAGCAGGCATTTTAGTGTACTCCTTGAATGTGAATGTCAAATGAGTTTGCTGAAATATATGCAGTGGAATTGAAAAGTTTCCACAGTTTGGAAGCCTCCACTGTTCTCCCAATTAGAGATACAATCCGTTGTTTAAATTAAACTCCGGATTTAGACGAGAGAGGGGAGAATAAGATGGCTTTAATGAAGGTATGGCAGGAAAGGAAATTTGGCTAAAGTTAAGGCCAAGAATTAAATAATAAAGGATGTTCGAGGATAAGAAATCAGAATCTCTGGATAAGAAACCCTGTGTCTCAGGACTAACTTAATTACTAAAAGCCCTTAACTTCACCTGTACCTCATCCATATTGTACAATATGTTCCTTTGCTTAACAAAGCAACTCAGGCACAGTAGCTCCATGCAACTTGGACATACATCTCTCCTCTGCAGGTGGCCTTGGGATCTATTAATGTAAGTTAATAAGATGAGCATGTACATATACAATATAATAATTGTATACATATAAATGGCAACAATATACACATGGGTGTCTACCCCAGAAAAGGCCATATATGCCAGTTGACGGTGAAAGAGGCATCATAATTGCAGCTTTCTCAGAAGTGCAGAAAACTGACATGTTTGAGGGTCTCTATGCTGAATTATACACGATCTCTGCCAAAGAGACACATACTGTTAACAGGTGGTCACAACGGGCTGGTGACCTAAATCACTCAAGGGCGTAACCATGGTATAGACATTGAGGGGGTTCACTTTGCATTTCCCACAATTCTATGATATTTATACATGACAATTTGCACATTTAGAACATAGTTTTGAGGACCACATTGATTTGAACTCACATTTGAAGGAATAGTCTGATTTCTCTGAAAAAGTGGCTGCCCCTCGACTTCATTTTGTTTTGGTCAGTTCTTTACGTTTTACGGTTCTACAAGCTAAAACAAGCAACTTCTTCCAAACTTGTCCACCTGACCTGACCACAATCATTCACACACACACACACACACATACACGATGCATTTACCTGTAGTTCCTTACTAAGCTACCTATTTAGCCAGATACTTACACTTACTGTCAATGTGCTCAGCTAAATTGCATTACAGTTCACATTCCTCTTTCTCACCTGAACATCTGTATCTCCAGAGCAAGTCCCTGTCTGGCCACTGCTTCCAGGATGCTTCTCACTCCTGCCGCCTGCAGTGTGACCACGTATAATTATTATACCTAAAGAACAACGACCTTGATGATCATTTTAATCTGATATTCTGCTTGTATTACAAATTGTATTTAGTTTAATGTAATCATGCTGTTTAGCTACGGTATAAAGAACAGTGCACAGTGGAACCAGTTACCTGAAACATTAGCTTTTGCCTTATCTATCTAGTTAAATGAAAAAAAAAACATGTATGTAGCTGTTTCCATTTGTTGCACATAATTACGTTTGCATTGCTTGTCATTAATGTCAACAGCTAACAGCGCTGACAATATGGGTGGACAGCAGAGAAGTGAGACATGTTTGAGGGGCGGCTTGAAGGGTTTCTAGACATTTTGAGAACCACTGTAAAATCCAAGCTAACGACAGCTGCACAACGGAACGAGCTGTATTCATCTAACAGCTCACTGTGGCTGCGCCTTGTTGTCCAATTACTCTCTGTGACGTTTGAAACTGGTCCGCTGGTGAATAAATTACAAAATATCAAAATGCTGTTTTGATGAATCATCATGGTCAGCACTAAACTGTGATAAATACGATAACTGGAATTTACTGTGACCGCTACACAAACAAAAGCCACCACATTTCCCAGTTAAAGGTTCATTGGGAAATAGTGGGATTGCATTAGCAGTAACTTAACACAGCTCTGATAGAGCATTAGAGGAGTGAACAGTAAACAGTAATTAACTTAAAACAGTAAATGTTTGCATTATTTCCTGTGAATCCCTTATGTGCATATGGTAGGAAGTATGCGGGCACATTAAAGGCAGACTCTGCCACTGCCAAAAAATAATAATATATAAAAAGGTAATAAGAAAATGTTTTTAAAAAATGACAGCTATAAATAGCATCAAAAACATTTCGATAAAAATGTTAAGGTTTATAACTTTAGAACATTCTTTCCACCAGAGTAATTCTTTCCATCTGGTAGATGAGCGAGCAGTGTTTTTGAGTCCAGTAGCTGCACGATAGATGGGGTTACAGTGATTATTGTAAAATCCATCTAATCACAACATAAAATGTCCAAAGAGAAAGCTTTAGCTTAATACTCGAAAATACTTGAATATGTAACACTTTATCTCACACTGCTTGCTTACTTACTTACTTTTATTCAAGGTATTCCTTGACATTTTGAGAACTGTCTTACCTTGCCTGGTTACATTTCAAGACAGATAATTAATTTTGAATAAAACTAAATTAAAATATTTTACTATTCTTAACTCGATGGCCATTACAAGTCTAACTAAAACCTGCCTCTTGCAGCTGTTAAAATATCAACATCCACTCTGTCTTATGTGAACTTATGTAACTTCATCAATTTCTTCATCTATAAGAGAATGAGATGGAGGTGAGTATAGTAACAGGGCTCTACAGCTAGAGCTTTGGGAAGCTCAGCTGGAGGCTAGATGCAGACCTGGAGATAGGTGCAGGCAGGGGGTCTATTAGCACTTAGGGGAGCCAAGCTTGGCAGCTCTTTACTCATCTGGGCCCCACAGGGAAGCTTGTTCTCGCTCCGGCACTGTTGTGATGGTCAATACCAGTGCTTCCAGAGACACCTGGATGTGAGCTGGAATATTCGCTCATTGTAATGATACTGATCCATCTGGGATGTGATCCAGCAATAGTGGAGCAGCACATTCATTTCTGGTTCTTCCTCTCTTTTATTTATTTACTTATTTATTTTTTGCTGAGCTCAAACATCGAAGACAGAAGGTCTTTGAATATTAATTTAAGTACAATACATTTAAACCTACAGTGTAATTGAGGCCTTGAGTATGCAAAGCAATATGCAGCAATCATGAGACCATCAAGCACATTGTTCTCGTTATGCAGAGAGTGCTGGGGGCTTTGGAGCTATCAAGGCAATAATGTCAGTACATGCTCAGTTTAGCCCTTTTGCGCTGTGTTTTAACAGATGTGAATCAAGAACAATGAGGCAAGTTCTTGTTAACT
The DNA here is from genome assembly GCA_036024295.1 of Nannoperca obscura. NCBI lineage: Eukaryota > Metazoa > Chordata > Actinopteri > Centrarchiformes > Percichthyidae > Nannoperca > Nannoperca obscura. Next base: position 10,759 of record JAVQJL010010732.1, on the reverse strand, counting down.
GTAAAAAACATTGTGCTACTAATGAAAAAGCATTGTTTTGTGCTTAAAGTGTATGGCATTCTAGATTTCTTTTTCTATTTACATGTAAAGGCTATTGCTATTTTTTTCCTGTGAGAGTCTTATAACAATGCTGTCAGTATTCCACACAACATCTAGCTAGCTACCATATAATAGCCAAAGAAATTAAGAATGAGCCAGCTACTTCTTGTTGTAGACAATGTAAATGTTAATGTTAATAACGAGCCGCTGCTGAAAATAAATATGGTGCACATGTGTAATAAGTAAGATCTCATTTTATTTTGCTTTCCGAGGTTGGAGATGCTACATATTATGACAGCTAGCTTGACTAGCTAAGCTCGAGAATGATATTTTGTTACCACTTTTGATATCAGAGTGTAGCTAACAGAGCTCTGCTAAGAGCCGGGTGGCATGTGACTGGTTAAGGGTGCAGGAGGCAGGGATTAGTGACAACAATGCTATAATAAAATTAAAATAAACAGCTTGACAAGTACTGGGGGAAGTGAACTCCATTATGATATGTAGTTTAAAAGAAAAGATCAATAAAAATCTGTGAAATAAAAACTAATGATCTCTGAGTTATAAAGTTCTCTTTTTTTTTTATTCGGTTACATATTTGGCTTTATTTATTTCTATTTTTATTTCATCTCATTTTCTCTCTTATTTACTCAGTTTGGCGTTCCATATTTGTGTATTCATCACCAGCAAATATTCTCAGATATTCTTTTATTTTAATTAAAGTAAGTTAAAACAGCAATCAACTATCCAGAGAATCTGTGACCATCTATGTCCAGCTTCTAAAGTTTCTCTCTCTGCAATGACACGTTTGAAAGATAAGCTCTCAGACAATAACACCTCTGTAGAAGAAAAGCTACCGCGTGACAGAGAAATATATAAATAAGTTTCTATGTGTGTGGTGAAGTCTGGTGTGTGTGTGTGCGTGTCATTCAATATGTGTGCGCATGTGTGGGTGATATTTTACCTTGAGCCAATGTGGCAGTTCTTGTCTCACAATGGATTCAAAAGGGAGTTCATCTTTGTGTCATTCCAATCCATCTCACCGAGCGCTTCCCAGAAAACTGATATGCCTATGAATATTTGCTCCTATCCTTATGTAGATGTGTCTTAATGGACTCTGACAGCTGTGTGGCTATTATTGATGTCTCTGTGCAGCATAATGAAAGTGAAATCACTCCTCAACAATAGGTGGCAGCTAAATGGTGAAAATATTCGCCCACTCTGACAGGTTAACATGTATCAAAAAATTACCCCACCATACCTAGATTGCAGTCATTAGTGAACTAGAAACATCAAACTCATTTTATGTGCGATGCCTTATGGAGATATCTATCTTTTACATATAATGAGTTACCGCTGTATAATCCTCTGAGGATCTTGCCCATGCAGGAGGATTTTTAATGGCACATTCCTGGACAGACACCCGAAATTAAACCTCGCAGTGAATAAAACAATAATGGCTATTTTGTAACTAAAGTTGCTCATTTGTAAATTTCTTCCATATTCCAATGGAATGCAGGTGGCAGACATTGAAATTCTGGGCACCTCCCAGCTATGGTCATCGTTAATTAAGGCGGCTGTGTTCTGACTTATTGACCCCCGTAGCTCAAGGGATTTTGATGGGTTATGGAGGAGCTCATGGAGTCTGGCCCGTGGCCCAAGTTCTTTCCGTTTTGGTCATCCACAGTGTTTGATGCATGGCAATTTAAATCCTCTCGTCTAATTAAATGTGATCTGCACTTGTGCTAAATTACTTTTTTTTCTCCTCACTGAGAGATATCAGCTGCCTCTCACACAAGGTGACATTCCACTTTTCCATTATGCAGGATTATAACAGGTAGGTACGACTTGGAGGATATAGTGTATGTAGAGGGCTGCTACCACACTGGAAGTCACTTTTTTTCCCTGGACAATAAGTAATGGTGATGAGCAGACTGCCAGCCAGGGGGAATCGAAGGGATTTGGGGCTTAATTCACAGCTTAGCTACCCTATCTCTGGTGTCAGCACAATGCAAAGTTCAGTGCTAAATCATTAATAAAATAATGCCATCAGTCAGCCAACAGTCAACACAAAAATGTTCAATTCTAATACATTTTGCGGTCAATACTTGAACTCCGAGATGCAGCTGTATGAAAAAAAGAAAAAGAGACAGAGAGAGAGAGAGACAGAGAGAGAGAGAGAGAGAGAGAGAGAGAGAGAGAAGTGTCAGTTCGGTTGATAAATGTGTGTATCGTGATATCATGATCGTGAAATAAAACTATTTACAAATATATAACAATTTGTACATTGTAAATTCAAACAGCTCATTACAGGTAATTAATCAAAATGTCCTGTCTGTGAAGCATATGTTAGAAGTTTGCATGAGTCAGTGCCAGAGGTAGACAGCATATCAGACTGCTTACAGTGTAGTACAGTGGAATGCGCACAAATAATATGAAACGATAAATAAATTAATAGAATACATAAACCTTCCCCACTTTTGCAAGTAGAAAATTGTTTTATGGAAGCAGTTTTCCTAGTGGAATTGAATGCAGAGAAAAAAAGACACTACTTTTAGAAATTAGTCTTCTTGCTTTACTTCTCGTGTTTCCTCTTTGGCGATATCGCATACAGTAAATTAGTTTAGCTTTGTTGTCAAAAGTGTTGTAAAAAGTTTTTTTTTTTCATTTTGGGACCTTGTTGGGGACCAATAGGAAGTTGGAATGGTTGCCTGATTAATGTAAAGTGTGCTCCTGCCTTTAACAAAGCTTTGGTAGACTTACTCAATCATCTCTGCGTGCTTACAATTTCTTATGTACTCAGCCTATCGGGACTTATCCCTATTTATGGGTTGTAGTGATGTTTCTCTTCATCAACTTGTCTTAGGTTCAACGCATGCCACAACTTGGGTCTTCATGGCCAAATCTCATCAGTCGAGCCTCAAAACCGAGCACGGCACAAGCTGAGCTACGGCAGTGCACCAGCTGCTGATTCCTATTGATGACGAGACATCACTGGAAACACATTTCAAAGGCTGCAGCTACAATAAAGCTTACAATGTAACACATCTTCCTCCGTTTCTGTTGTCCAAACATGAACAGTGGGTTAACTGCCCTTCTGAGATTTCTCTCCACTGGCCTATGGTGCAGTGACCTTTCACAGTAAACTTATTCCCGTTGCTCTTATGGTTAAGCTGCTGAGCAGAAAAGCCCAAGCTACAAACCTTGGCCAAGCTAGCAGGGCTTCCACACCCAGCTGTATGCCTGGCGATGTATGTTTGCACAATGGGGTCGTGAGCAGCGCTTGCTCACCTCTTATTAGGAAAGGTCATTTTGATTGTTGTGATGCAGAAAAAATATCCAAATTGTCAAATAGATATTGCTTTACAAATTGAAAATAAAGTTTTTTCTTTTTAAGGTTGTTTATCAGTTACGGGCAAATCAATCTGCTGCTTTAGCTAAACTATTTAGGATGTTGTTTTGATTTAGTGATTAAACCAGAATAAATGTATTTGTTTTATGTTATCAGTTAAATGCATGCTGTTTATCCTAATAAGTGAATTCCAAAATATGTACTTTGTACAGTAACTGGATAATTATTAAATTATTTTGGCAAATAAACATTTTCTGTTGGTCTTGGTTTATTCCTCACTATAGATGACTTGCCATTTGCTGTCCAGTTGCAACCTGGAATTTATTTTATGACCCCTGCCTGCTTAGAACAGGTCAACACCTTAACGTGCAAGGTAATCTCAAAGTTTGTGCTGTCATATTACTTTAGTTAACCTTTGAACATGTACTGTATGTCACGCTTTGTGTATACTTCAACCAGTAATAGACAAAAGTCACATAGATGCTTACATCCTGCCAACATCTATCATCGACAACTGCTTGTGGGCAGTGTGAAGGCCCTCCTCTTCAGGTGACTCACTCACCACAATTGTATGAATTGCAGCAGCACTGTTATGTGCATTTAATCTGCACTCTATGAATTTAGGTGCCACACATTCATTTATTGACACAGTATAAAAAAGGGATAGATGAGGTCAGATAAAAAGCCAGGTGAATACAAGTTGGCATACACCCGCATACAAATCCAATCACACTAGTAACCTCTACCTTGGTCAGAGGGCCCACGCAGAGGCGGTTGCATGCACACACTGACCTCATCAAGGAGTCAAACTGTTTTGTTTGTAAAAAGCAAGGAAATTTGAATGGTGCCACAGGAAAGAGCTGTCATAGTTCTTATAGTAACGCCAGGAATCTCAATACAAGACGAGTTCTACTGAGAGTGCAGATGCAGGAGTTCACATAGCGATGGGCAGTACATGCATGTCTTTCTGAGTCAGTGTATATTGTTACATTTGTAAACGTGTATCTGTTTCTTGAGACGAACATGCAACAAACTTTAAACAAAAAAATGCCTCCCAGTGTGGATTGACCTTTCGGTTTGAATACACTTTTTTTTTTTTTTTGACAATGATGATAAGTGTCGCTATTAAGCATAATTTCGGGAGCAGCAACACACCACCATTATGTTAACCACGTCACCACGTCACTACGCCATTTTCGCATAAATACCATAAGTAACCATCCCTCGTTTTGCTCTCGCTTACCGCGCATGGCAGCTGCTAGCACCGGCCGGGACGCCTGGCACCGGGATGCCAAGGCCCCAGCTATCCACCTCCAGCAACCACAGCAGCTAGCACCGGCCGGGACGCCTGGCACCGGGATGCCGGCGCCCTCGGCCGTCCACCGACCACAACAGCTAGCATCGCCATGGGGCGTCCGGCACCGGGATGCTGCTCCGTCAGTCGTTTTTTGGGGGGGTTTTACTATGCCACCTCAGCCTCTCCCTTAATTCGAATCATGGGCCGCGGCTCCTCGCAAGCATACCACCGTTACATCCGGTCAGATCCCAAAGATCTTAAATCGGCTCTCTTCTCCAGTAATGGGAGGCTTTTGGGGGGTTTGTCTTACCCGGGTGCCACGGCGGACTTCCCCACGAAGCTTCCCCAAACCATCATCACAACTAATACATTTGACATGTACCTCTGTTCAATAAATCTTTCAAATGTATCACATGGATGGTGTGTTCCTTGCTAGTGAACTGGTCTTTGGATGGATTCAGAGGTATACGTTCATATATTTTTAAAAATAGTTTGCATTATTATTACTAACTGGTGCCAGCCCACTGTGTTGCTGCACTGGTTTTGTGCTGTCTTATGGCAAAGAACCAAATCAAATTCTTGAATTCCAGTTAAAGTAAAATTGTATGCATCAGCGATTCTCTGTTGGCATGAGGAGTTTGGAGAAAGGACAGTCATGAAAATTTATACTGGGTGTTGAGGAATTGTACAAAGATCAGTTTCTCTGTCCCACGTTGGGGATTGCCTTTGGTTATTGAGTTGAGTCAAGAGAGCCCTTCGAGCACATTTGGCACATTTATCAAGTCACTGGCAATTAAGATCGTGTAACTACTTGCTTTGACCTCAGCAAAAAGAGTGAGTGATTTGTGTACCTTTTGGTAAACCTGAGCTGCATATTTAAAAGGGAGGATCTGAGTGGTGCCTCAAACAGAATCTATCCCTCCTGCCTAAGAACATTTAGCTGTAACGCATCAGCACAATGCACTCAATCTTCCCACCCGTAAGGGTGACAGAGACAGTGACAAAGAGGTTGCATAATTTGTCCCTGGAAGTTGGCATTTCAAAACGGGATCCTCCTACTGCTGTTTGTGAGCATTCCTCAAGAAGGCATCAAGACGTGTTCAGGGCTGCCTGCGTTTAGGAGATTTGTGGTTGATTCTCCTGTCTACTCATTAAACCTACTGGATGTATCTGGGTCTTTCTTCAGGGTTGTGCTTAGCATTAAAGGATGTGACTAAGTGTTGTCCAGTGCTGTGGATTTTGTTCAGCACAAGGGCCATCTTGTTCTAGGCCGATCATTGCCAAATAATTACTGGCTTACCTGTTGAACTGTGTCAGTTAGAATTTGATGCAGTGGGCAGCACCCACAGGAATAGCAGTTAAGGTATATTTTGTACCATATCAATGTAACAGGGTATGTAGCCAATGCTCTTAGCCTGTTAAACAAGCACGGTCCCATTAGAAGCTGAAGCCTGGGCAAAATCAAAGACAGATACAAACAGTAATGTTGCTGCTGGGCCCTGTCAGTGATCACTGAACTACAAATGTGTTGCACTTCTATTACCATTTAAAAAAATGTATAAGCTGAGAATAACTTTTCAGTACCACACACTGTAGTACTGTATATATTGTCTATTGCTGTGCAGTACATTCAAACACTAGTATATCAAAGCCATGAAAATGTCTTTGCCTTACAGAACATATCAATTGGCTTTAATCCATTTGAAAGAGCAGTACATCACAAAACAGCCTTTTCAAAAAAACACTAACAAAGCCTTAGTTGACAATACAAAGTCTACTTATGATAGTGAAGCTTGGTATTCTTAGTGTGTGACACACCTTTCTCTCTCTTAACTTTGGTCCTCTATGATTGTCCAGTAAAACCTCAGTTATCTTGATCATACTCTCTTTTTCCCAACTTTAAAGGAACAAAGCAGTTCTTTATTCTCTTAAGGGGTTTGAGATGTGCTGTCAGAGACTCTGATGCTCTAAACCAACAATATAACAGTTACCTGATGCACAAGATATCTATTGTTATAAAAACCATTCACACAAAGCAGCTAAAATGATACTCACTAAATGGAATGGCAATGTATGACTAATTCAAAGGAGACACATCAACTGAGTGAAAATGTGTTACTTTTCAGCAGCTGTACATCCGACCAGAAGCACTCGTAGCTTGAAGTGTGCTTAGTGTTGCTGCCAATTTGGAAATGAATACCCTCTCTTAACGTCCGATACCAACATTAGCAGGCAATTGGCTAGAGTAAATGGGAAAGTGGATAAACGTTATCTATCAGTTTATGCAAACATAAACAGTCTGTTCACATTACTTCTACAATATTTAACAGGATTACAGCTCATCTCAAAGTAATACTTTTGAATTTTAAAAAGACGCACCACTAGACAAAATAACACTTAATAATTTAAATCAAAGTGTTAATTTTGGCTATTGCTGTGACTTTGAATGACACTTGTGGTCAATCTCAAGTAAACAAAAGGTTATTAATGTGATGAATGGTCATGGTGATTTTAGCAGCACAGGATTTCCTCTAAAAACTAAATCCCTCCAGGGTTTGATTAAAGTTGGCCGACATGTATGCATACTGTGATCAAGTGCCCCAAAGTGGGAATGCTTGATTGCAATATGCATTTTTATTGCCATTACTTTCAGTAGATAGTCCTTTAAAATTGAAGGGCAAAGTTATATTTGACACATATTTATGTGATGTTTGGTCGTATTGTTACACTTAAAATGACACTGAGACTATTTTGGAAGCAAAGGATTTGAATCAGCAGAGAGTGCCCAGGGAAACAAAACAAATGGTCCTAATTCTAACAAATGGTTGCAACGCCAGTGGGCTCCTTCCCAGTGGTTCTTTTATAAATTGGGGCATAATGCGGCGGTAAGTCAAAGCATCCCTCATTTTTTATGGGACAAACTCGATGATCTGTGTGCTGAGTGTGGGCTGGAAGACACACACACACACACAAGTACACTCAGGCATAGATAGACGCTGCACCTGCAGAATTGTAGGTCTAGCTAGCTGGCGAAAGTGGGAGGGGATATAAATGGCCCATAGCGGAACCGTTCCCGGCGGACAGATAGCAATAGTCAAGCAAGTTCAAGGTATAATCTCTGTTGGCCCATGAGGGGGACTAATGAGTGACTCGAAGAAGGGGGAGGAAGATGATTATACTTTACATACTAACCTTGGCAACTGGGCCTGTCCTTTAATGACGGCATAATTCAGCGTTCACCTTGGGAGACTGCCACAGGTTTTGGTTTATGAGGTCACCCGGGTAACCTCAATCATTCAAGTGCATGCTCTGTCTTTGCTTCAGTGACTTCCCTCAACACACACACACACACACACACACACACACACACACACACAAGCACACAAGCACACAGACACTACCCCTGTGCTGCAGATAGGCTGCCTGCCACCACCACCAGCGGCAGAACAGGTCAGATCACAATCTTCCTTTACTATCCCTCCCTGTTTGAGATCCTTGTGCCGGGCTGACTTGCAGTTATGAGGCGGTTTGATAGATGTGCATATAACTCAAGGATTAATCTTCCAGTTCGAGTAACAAGGCAGAGTATTGACTTTCAATATATGGATGCATAACCCATACATAACAGTGTGTATTTAGTGTCGTTCCAATTCTACATGACAAGTTGATTGTTTTGTCATCCAGTGTCAATGTGTTATGTTTTCCTTAAAACTATATATCTAATTGCTGTTTTTTATTTTTTGAAAAACGCTGTAAATGTAGTATTTGGACAGCCGTTAGACAACAAAGAATAACCACGGTGCATGCATGTGCCCTGTGATTGTAAATAAACCCAATAATTTCATTATTAGATTTATTGCTACGCCAGCATCCTTTTGTCACTGTCGGCTCACCTTTTCGGTAGCTATCGTCTTACTGATGGAAAAGTCCTCATTCACTATAGATGTGAATAGAAAACCAGGCAGACATAATTCCTTTGATCAATAGAGTGGTTATAGCTGAGCCACAGCATAATGATGCAGTAAATCTAAAGATTTCAATATTCTGCTTTCAAAATGGTAATTTAAAATCTTTATTGTGTGATTTGTTTATTCCTGCTGCTGCAGTGATTTTACTGCTATTTTACTTACCTTTAGAGATGCCATTTTTTCTGCAGCTAAATCTCTACCCCCAACCATCACTAATTGATACTAGATCTTATTACATATTGATCAAAAACAGGCTGCGCCACGTCCGAGAACATCGTCTAATTAGATGATGTATATTTCATATGGCTCTTTTGCAATACAATACAACACGCTGATGTATTAAAATATCCATTATTCATACAGAACGCCAATACAGTTGACATATTTATTTTTCAGTCTGCTTTGGCAGTCCAGCTATTTCAGAAGATGCATGCATTTTACACAAATTTTTGGATGCATTGTGCGGGTGGGGCAAAGTGGCTCTCTTGTCTACATTATTAAAGGCCTCAGATGTGTTTTTCTTGTTTTCAGCCGATGGAAACATATTATCATGAAGCTGCGGAGAGCTGGAGCAGCACAGAAATGTATTAACAGCTCCTGACTTGCTCTGGTGCAAAGTACAGGATGAGTATGCTTGACTCTACAAATATTGCCTCTGCTCCCCGTGTATACAGGAGAAGAGGCAAAGCTTGTGTGTCTGTGTGGTGATCTGAGCAGAGTTTATATTTCAAGTGTATGAAATCACCATCACTTGTTAGGCTAACTCTGTTAAGAGTACAGAGGTTCACATGGCAAGGGCATTCAAATATAAGGGAAAGGGGAAAAAAACATACATCTAATGGGAGTAAAATAAGGATGCAACAAATACATTGTGTCAGCTAACAAAGCAGTGTTCGGACGGCAAAAAATGTCCTGCAGTAGTTATCGATATTTTAAGCTGCATAAGGCTTTTTTTTTATGTAAAAAGACACCCACTTTATCAGGCTCATCACAAAGTGGGGCTGCATTAGAGAAGACAGTCCCATCCTCACTAATTGAAAAAACATCGATTCGGCCTATATTTGCAGAGATGAAATTGTGGTGCTGAATATTTCTTAGCAACTAGACGTCTGTCCAGAGAAAGATAGACTAACCCACAGTAAAAAATGTTTTCTCTTTTTGTGTCTTTTTCTATAAAGCCAGTGAAACAATAAACATCTTTGTTTTTACAGATTTTGTGAGTTGAGTTATAATATATATAATATAAACTTTATGTCTAGCTGGAATTAGGAGCCACCTAGAAACACAGTTACAGAGTAGCTTTTACTCTTAAAATGGAAATGCGTGACCATAAATCAAGACCAATGGGGTGCACCATGGCGATCCATAAAAATGATACTGACAGTATTTTCTGACAATGAACATACTGTGCAATGACAGTGAATTTCGGAAGAAGCTACAGCCATGCTATCACTCAATCTCCTGCCATCTCAATTACACTCAGTACTTAGTCTTGTCAGATTTAGCCATGCAGAGTCTCTTTAATGACGACTTTCAGCTCCTCTTTGGAATTTACTGAGAGCTTTGATTTGAGTTGCCAACTCAGATTGCATTCAAGCACCTGTCACTTTCTCACATTCGAAAGAGAAGAGATGGAAAGACATACAGCGAGACCAGCAGGTGTGTGCTAAGCCTAGCAGTGTAGACAATATACTGTAGCCAGAGACAAACCAGATACAGAGCAGCCATCGACAGAGACGTTGTTATCATTATTGGCGAGTGCTACTCCTCAAGAAGAAGTCCCACTTTTATTTGGCCACGGTTTGGGCAAAACAGTGGAATTGATCTGGAATTGATCAAAACGCCTGTACGGCTCTCTCATCTAAAGGGAATTTCATTGATCTACCAAAGTCCCTCTCTATAATTGCTTCAGTGAAGTGTAGAAACAGCAGTTTCAGGTAGGTAGGTATCAGAGGAAAGAACACAGGTTAGAAAATGTACAGATCCTTAAAGACCCACTTCGGGGGGGGGGGGGGGGGGGGGGGGGGGGGGGGGGGGGGGGGGGGGGGGGGGGGCGGGGGGGGGGGGGGGGGGGGGGGGGGGGGGGGCGGGGGGGGGGGCGGGGGC
>JAVQJL010010727.1:0-10080 GCA_036024295.1 Nannoperca obscura | reverse complement strand
TAGTGTGATAATGCCCACGGCGGCTGCGGCCTGCCCCCCAGGGTAGCGCGTGCCGCGTCGGGGCGCACAGCTGGGCGCCCCCCCCCCCCCCCACACACACACACACACAACCAAACCCTCCACTCCTTTGCTACCATCTCAGCCTAACAAGTGTAGCTTCACTGAAATCTTTTAATAGTTTCAGAGAGACTGGCCATCCACTTCAAAGGTCATCAGAGCTTTCCAGGTGAGGGCTCTGAACACTCTTTGCTACATGCCTGTGCGCTGTACCAGTAATAGGTTTGGATAGACATGCAGTCTGACATAAAACTGTTAAGTGCTAGTACATTATCAGCTGCCACATGGGTCTATAGTATATTTCTGTTCTAGTCAGTGATATTTTAGAGAGGCAAATATATCAGGTTTGTGCTGAAAGAGTTACTTACTGTAAGTAGGATTGGGTTTGTAGATGCAAAGCACTTTATGGATCCAGGGGTAGCATGGTCTGTCACTCATTCACCCAGAACCTATCTGCTCCCAGTGGCCATTATTAAAGCATGGCTATGACAACAAAATTCACTCACACTTTAGAAGACACTGTTAACATTGTGTTCTCCTGTTTTATTACTGGACCATTATTATTCAGGGTGTGTGGCTTATTCATAGGAAAGAAGATAAAAATAATTCTTGGTCTATTTTGTTGTTTTATGTCATTCTTATTCCAATGGATTCCCTCACAACTTAATGGTGCAATGTTTAATCAGCACACTACTGTCTTTATAGCTGCAACAGAGTTGAAAGATCTCCACCATTTTAAAACAATTTGATCCTGAGACATATCAGCCTCTAGAAAACTTAGAGCTTTTTTTAAACAGCATTAAACAATCATTATCACGGGGAGGACGCCAAAGAAGAGACAGATGCTGCAGTTGCACTAGTCATTTTATATCGCATCTGAATCTGTTTTAGTCCTATTAATATCTCACAATGTTGGAAAAGAAAGGCAGCAAACACACCAGCAGCTGCATGTTCTAAGTGTTGACTGAGATTAGCCACAAAGGGCTATCTTACTTATCTTATTAAAAATAATCTAAAGCCAGATTTGAAGACATGTCAGTGCTCTTCAGAGGCAGAAGAAGTATTATGCTCTTGTACTAGCAATACCACATTTAAAAATTTAAGTTAAAGTACTGCATTTCAAATCTACTTTTGTGTTCATACAGGAAAACATACTCTGTATTTGTGTGTATGGTTGTAAGGAGAAACCAATGACAAAAGACACTCACTGATACAATATGTTAAGTTTATTCTGAAAAGACACTGTGGAAAATGCAGAAAAAAACCTTTGATTTTTTGGGGAAAATTTAGAATACATTTTCTTTTGTTTTTACTATACTCCTGACCCATTATTATTTGGATGACTGCAATATGTGTTTTATTATTATTGATATATTTATTTTAGCTGACTGAGGTAGAGTTCATTGTGACTTATTTTATATACTTTTGCGTGGTTTAATTTAATGTATAACAATGCAATGTATTAATATGCTCATTATAGGTATTTAAAATCTTCATCTGAAATGTAACTGGTAAGTAGAGCTGTCAAATTATGTGGTGGAATACTCAAGTAAAGTACAAGTAGCTGAATATTGTACTTGATTAAATGTACTTGCCCGGTGCTCTTTATTGTGAGCAGATCAGGCTGAAATGCTGATTGGGAGTAATGCCTTCATTTTATTTCCATCAGAGCAAGGCAAAGGTGAGCAGATGTGAAACTGGCTTAAATCTGTCAGATGAAAAGAAAAACAAAAATGTTAGTGTAAAAAGTTTTAATGTCAGAAACCCTTCTATTCTGCGGGACCTCATGTTGTTCATCACATCACATATTCTGATTGGCATCTCCATTATGAGGCTTGCTGAGCAGACACTAAAAGTGTTTTAAGAGGTCTGACCAGACCACCAGTAATTCTAATCTCAGTATGAGCTTGGCACCTCACCAAGTGGTCCGCTGGTTTGCAGAGGGATGAGGTCGACAGAAAGTGGATTCAGCAAAAAGAGAAATCACAACACAAAAGCATGAAATGACTCCTCAAGTTCACGTGAAGTTACATTTTCTTTAACATAAGCTGGAGAAGGCACATTCCGGACTTTACGGCCATGCTGCTGTAGGACTTTTTATACTGAGTCACTGGCTCATAAGAAAATAATGATTTCAAAATCCTAAGAAATCCTTTTGTCCACACACATCGGGAAGCAAAGGTCTAACTTTCCACAAATGCCTTTGCAATCTGGTGACCTCATATGTCCTTCAAAACAACAAACAGACAAATAAATAATTGAAAACATCTCCTCCTTGGCAGAAATAATAATAGGAAACAGCTCAGACCTCCTGTGTATCTGTGGTCGTTGCCATCACAAGAATAAGAAGAAAACATCTTGTATTTATAGAGACAGTAATGATGGATGATCACAGTGACCTGGACCCTGTTAACATTTTATTGTTGTAAAAATGCTTGCAGAGATTAAATGCAGGTGTGCTTTTACCTTAACAGCTCCCCCTAATGTCCATCATCACCTTTAAAGAGCTCGAGGAGACCATTATCACACTTCAGAGCTGGATTTCTGGCTGACTCTGCGTAACCTTGGAGTATTCTATCAGGAGGCTTAAAAGCTCCAGCACCAGTCTTGATGCATGTACAACGCAACTGCAGAGGAATAGTTCTTTGACTTCTCTGAAAAGTGTCCACACTATTTTAGCTTGTCCCTACAGCCACTCTGGTGACCACATGCAGCGCAGAGAACCAAACAGGATGCTGGCAGCCAGGGGCAGTGTGACATTTAGAATACAGGCAGTAACGGAGGCTGGGTATAGGCCTACTGACAGAGGGGTGGCGGAGCTTAGTTTGTGGGCTGTCTTCAACAGTTACCTGCATACAATAATCCCTAATATTGTTCATAAATACAGTATAGAAATTGTCAAACATATGCCTGATGAATCATAAAAAAGAGAAACACTAATTCACAGATTATCATTTTAATTGTAATTTTTATCCCCGTATAATATAAACTATAATAAACAAATACCACCCTTACTGTCAACAATTTGACTACAATAAAATCAGCAGTTTTGACAGATTATAAAAACAGATTGCACAACCGCACCACACTAAACGAGGTTAATATCACGCTCGCAAACACAGACTTTGTAATTTTAAGGGGCACAGACAGACAACACTGTAGGAACAAGAGAATAATTGAATAAAGGGAAGTAAGGTGTAATCTTTTGAGCTCCGTTATGGGGCCCCTTGGTGAGTGTGGACACAGGGTCAGCCACCCCCCCTTGCCTCCCCATAAAACTGGCTATTGCACAGTAACACTCAGCAAATCAGCAGCAATTCTTCCCTTCTGAATTGGACGGCAGGCGACCACAAATTATGCCACTGCTTTTATCTGGCAGAGATTATAAGTGGCATCTAGCAGTAAAATATTTTTTGCTCTTCAACTTGTTTCATTGACTTTGAGAGATTAACACATTAGACTTCCAAATGGGACAAATAAGCCCACAATTAAAACACTTTATTTAAGCTAGTAATATCAAAAACAATAGTTAGCATTACATTGAGCAAGAAATATGATTACACAGTATGACAAGATTACTTCAAGGATAATGGAAATGCAGCTAAAATGTGCTTGCAATGAAAATGATACAAACCAGCTATGAATGATTTATCTTGCTGTACTGTAAATGCAGTGCAGAAAATATTTGTCTGCACTAAAATATGTGTGAATTACAAATGTATGAATTAAACTAAACTCAGTGTTTGCTACTGTGCTGCTGTAAAATGCCATTTCAACTGTCATGGCAAGTAAGTAGAAGGGAACCTTTATATTAGAAAAAGGTAAAGGTAAATAAAATACATGTTTTTTTAATGTCTTGATCAAACAAAAAATCAAGCTATAAATGACATGGCAGGGGGTAAATGAGGAGGCGGGGTACCACTGACATATTCTAAATTGACTTTCAAATAATCCACAACCACGTGACTATTTCACAGAGACTCTGAGAGACCTTTGTTATTATAATATGTCTCAGTTAGCAGATGACCTTTAGTCATTATTCTACTTTCAAATGTGCCACCTCTTGGCAAATAAAAACTAATACTTCTACTACTACGGGTCACTTCTTGCAACTGTCATAGTTGGTCTTCCAGAGATGCTCCCTGAGGCCCGCATGGCCACAAGAGGAGCTGATGCAGAAGAAGAAAGGAAGGTGATCTTTCTCCATGCCTGTCTTTTGTCTCCTACGTTTGGGTTGTGAGCTAGCTGAGCTTCATTGGTGATGTGGACTCTGGTTAGTATTTCAAAGCCTCTCTACATTGTTATGGCCAACATGTGTTGAAGGACATTCTTTCATGTTCTGCTTTTGCTTATTTCACAGTCCTCAGCATTTCCCTGCCCTTTGCAGTTCATGTAAATTCTCAACATCTAGTACTACTTGTGATTTTTTTATGTGCTCATTGATACACTACCAATGGTGATTTACTGAAAGGCTGTAATCAGTTAGCTCAGCATGTTTGGAATAAAGTTGTGGCCTTGGGCATGCATTACGCAGTAATTATGAACCTTGAAATTACATTGTATATAATAATTCCTCAATTGCCAGAAAACTGAAAATTTTAAACAAATCTTAGTAATAAAGTGCTGGGTATAAAACATACTTTCAATCAATCCCAATCAGCATGTTTTAAACTTTATCATACTCCACAATGACTCCATCTTTACAAACTCATGCTGTGCACCTAGTCGTTGTTCATATGCACAGAACTTTAAAGTTTGAGTGGAGAGCCCAAGGATGTGTGGAAATTAGTTTAGGTATATTTCCCTCAGTGTATACAGAGTATCCTATACAGTCACAGTCACTGCACCATACTGTACATATCACTGACTGTATGTTGTGGTCCACCTTGGAAGAAACAGACTCAACATTAGACTTCTCTGTATGGACATTTTTTTGTATTAATGTTGTCATATGTCATGACATAGAAGCATCTCTTCAAATCTTATAAAAGATTCCCTCTTTACATTATCTTGCATTGTATGATGTTGCTTTTTGAGAGCTTAACTAGTGACTAAAAACCAAGATACCTCAGCCCCTGCATTGACATTGATCACAATTTTATCAACTTTATGAAAGTGCAATTAATCACTGGAATAAGCCTTTATTAGAATACCCATGATGAGGTTTTGTCTGACATATTTTTGACACACTTCTTTTTTTGGTACTTAGAGCTTATTGCTCAAGATTTTCATGAAATTGGGCAGCTGCAAAACCAGAACCTTCAGAGGATGTTTTTTTTGCCAGACACCTGTGGCATTAAAAGGAAAAAGTTCCACATTTGCCCTTCAACTTCCCCTGTTAATTTAAATGCTGTTAAGGTTTCTTGAAGACATGAACAAGGAGACTGACATTTGAGAAAAATAAAAATAATAAATTATTGTTAAATTATTTGTTTGAAGGATGACTGCCTTGTTCTTATGATGAGTTAATGCTCATTTTAGTCATTGTCATATGTTTTGTGAGATGATATTTGGAACTGAAATAACACCTGTGGAATTTTCTCCTTTGCACTGACAATTTTCATTATCAAAACTGGAGTGTTTTTTGTATTCTCTTAGTTTTGTCATGAAGGCTTTTATTAAGTAAATGCTGTCTGGTCTTTCAGTGATAACATATGAGTTGAGAAACACCACAAGTTCATTTTATAGGTGGCTATGTGGTCCATCCTGGGAATAAAAAGCATTTCAATGAGGTGCCTTAGACAGCTTAGACCTATTTGGAAATGTGAAAAGAAACGTCTGCTGCTTTCAAAGGACTAATCCTGCAACACCACCTCACAGGGTTTTATTTTTTTTTCTCTATATACTTCAAAATACAAAGCTGATTTCCAGAATTAAACTGAGGCAAATGAAAGCCTCTGGGTGGACAGACATTTTGTTCTGCTCCACAACTGCTTAATTTTTTGATGCATTTGGAAGAAATTCAATTCCCTAAAAAAAAACTTTCTCAGTTGGTTTTGACTTAATGATTCTGAGCAGGCTTCTCGTTTGAAAAGATATGACAAGTGACATGTTTTTTCTTTTACTTTTCATTCATCTTTTAAAGTTTTTTCACCTCCTGCCTGCCATCCTGGAAACCTTTTTTGCTCATATTTTATCTCTGCATCATACCTTGCTCCTTTCAACACCCAATTCATTTTGTAATTACTTGTGTTGGTTTTTTATATCTCATCCTCAAAGACTATGTGTTCTAATTCTCCACTACATACACTCTATTGACATACTGGATGTTGACAGAGCTCTATTACTATACAAACTGAAAAACATCAATCAACCTCAAGACCATTACTGCCAATTTCACGTTTCAAAACCCAAAAGCTGACCTTTTTTCTTCTTAAAATATCTCTTTATATTTGTTTTCTGAACTGTCACTAGAGCTGTCTGTCCACATTTTTTCCCCAGCTGGGAGTAGCTATTTCTATTGTGCTTTGCATTGTGGGACAACAGTGTCAATCTAAGAACTGCATCCACCAAAGACACAGCTTTACATTTCAAGTATGAGTGTGTGCTTGCATTATGGTATAAAGGCTTCAGTTTTCTGACACACTGCAGTTTTACATAGTGACAGTCGGGGATTTTGCTGAAAGAGTCCATCAAAATGAAAATCCGTCGCACAACTCTTCTCCAGTACACCATGCTTTATTCACCGAACGTTTTCAGCTATCTTACTTTCAGGATGCATCCAGGATGAGCTCCAACACAGTAGTGAAATACTACACAGTGCAGTGACTGTGCTAGTCATGAGCTTTTTTTATTGAAACCTATATGAACTGCTCCTTGTCCTTGGAAGTAGCACTGAAGTAGCTAGTTAGCCGGACAAGCTAACGTTTGCAGCTTACGTTTGAGCAGACAACATACTGTTTAATCCATTCCTTACACTTTAGCTCTTGTATATTTTGGTTGTGGAGAGGGTAAAAAAATTTTTTAAAATAAACAAACATCCAAACTCTTAATACAACTGAGAATCACGTTTACTACTACCCCACTCACACTGCTTTAACATGTAGAGAAATCCAAAGCTTGACAGACTGGCCATGTCTAGTTACGGTTGCTAAGCTGTGATTGAAGAATCGCTGTTGGGGGGAGGGGTTTAGCAAACAGTCAATTAGGGTAAGTTATTCCAGTAAGGTTCCTTGAAAACTTTGATGAAGTTCCAACTGTAGCATGGGATGTTCAGTGTTTCACTTGCTAGCTTGGTAGTTCACGTCCACAAACACACGTTGGGAGACAGTCCTGATGCAGCACCTGATGTTGAGGTGACAGAAATGACAGGCCAGTCTGCATCCAGTCAGACAGAGAACACTGACACCTTGTTCCCTCGGAGAGGGATGTAAATGAGCCACTAGCGTGCCCCATGAGTGGCAGATTCAGTCCTGCTGTCAGCCCCCTCTCAACCTCTACCTCTTAATGCAATTAGATGCTTTAATTAACCTAGAGATGCTTCCCCCGCTGGCTCTCTTACAACACTCTCACAGGAAACTAAACTGATGAACTCACCCTATTGTTTTAGTTTCTCTGTTCAGTGTGCCAAGTCTTTCCTTTTACCATCTCTCTGTCTGTTTATTTCTCGTTGTGTCTCTCTATCGTGAGTATTTTTCTCCACTCATTCCAACTCATCATGTTCCTCTATTTTTTCCCTATTAAGTCCACTCTGTGGCCTTCATTCACATGACAACTGCGACTGATTCCTCTGTGTTTTCATGCCTTCACTGCTGTGGTGCCCTGAACACCTGTCATAGCCAGCAAAAAATATCTACCCACCAGTTAGACTGTAACGCTGCTAAGCAACAGCAAATTAGCTTCCAGTGCAGCATAGGATTGATTTTAAAGCTCATTTTGGACAAGAGCTTAATTATATCTCTGTTCTTCCAGTTTTTCATCGGGACAAATGCAGCTTGATATTCATGGGCAGCACCACAACGTTGCCCAATTTGGATCCATGTTCCTCTTCACATGATGCATTTTGTGGACAAGTGTCCCTTTTTATGAGACACAATGAATTGTGTGGCACAGTATAAGGACGATATATTTGGAATTATAATTAAAAGTATTTTTTATTACAAGGTGATTGACGGTTTATTGATGGATGGATGGTACACTTGTCCTACTGTCCCACCAAACATTGACCACATGAATGCTTGCTTGCTTTCTTCTTTCTTTATTTGTTCAGGAAGCAGAAGAAGAAGGTGATATTATATGATATTGTGATATTGTAGCCTATATTTCAAACTGCTTTACAGCGTAGGAAATTATTTTTAAAATCCTATCGGCAGAAATTAAGGTTAATTGGACGATTCTGTGAAATCACTGATTGTCTTCAGTACAAATGTCTGTTTGTTTTTGGTTTCTAATTCTTGATTTCTGCAAAATCTGCACACAGAAACTACATTATGGTTAAGATTAAGGGGTTAAGGCCCCCACCCTTACTTTTATATAGCTGTATTTGGACGTAGTTTGTGAGGAGCAGAATCTTCAAATGTGGACATACATTTTAGGGATATTGGATTGGAAGACCACATGCCTAATGTTAGACTATCAACTGTAGACAGACATCACAATGTTTTTTTTCTTTTTCCTGTGAGTGTGTGTGAAAGAGACTGCATGTGTCTGTATGTCCATATATAAATTGAACATGAAGCCATGTGTCAGCTGGCCGTTTGTACCCACTTTATTCCATCCAATGTGGCAGCCTGGAATAAACGACATTTGGAAGCAACAGTGACCTGGACATGTGGGCTGTCCCATCATGACACCGTCTAACAAGCAGACGAGTGGCTGTAATGGCTACCTGCCGTGATTTGTCCAAACTGGCACTCAGACATGCACCTGCAGAGTGCCTCCACACCCACAGCTCTTACATCAGTAGGCACCAGATGGACGTCAGAGATGGGAATGAAAGTACAAGTGTGACCCCGAGCTCCAACCATCCGTGAAACCTCAAGAAAGAGGTTTTCTTTGACGCGTCCTGCTGCAGAGCACAGCCTCGAGATACCCACTGGAGCCAAATGTGCAGTATGATCACATGCTTTGCATATCTAATCAGATAAATGTATAAAGCACAGTACATCCATTATCCCCAAGCTGCAGGAGGACTTTAGAACCTGCCCAGCAGTGATGCTGAGGCTCTCCAAAGCTCATCGCTCGAGGCAAGGCTTATGAAGCTGATTGTCCAGGAAATAGATGACCTATCATGCCAGATTTCATGCTTATGCTGTGTTCTTCACTACAACCTGATGATAAGACCCATATATGGGTCTATGACTATCATTTTCTGCACAGAAATAAGGAGGTAATCTGGTAAAGTGGAAGCATAGCATCATTCCGGCTGAAAGTGCATGCCACAACAAATTGAATCGTTAAAGGAAGATGATTGAGAGAGACAGTTGGACATGCTGCTTTCTGACAGATGTGGTGAACCTCACACTTAACAGCATAAAGTCTTCCGAGGACAAATGCAGCAAATGAAAGAGTGCACAATCATCTTTCAGGCCTTCAAAATGCACATGGATGTGAACAACATGGATTTCTTCAGCTTTGAAATGATAAACCTTACAATGTCATCTTTTTCTTAATAAAATGTTTAATCTTCAAATATTGTTACCTGCATGGAAGATTACCACAGAAAAACAGTAAAGAAAAAGTATTCTCATTGGTATTAAATGGACTGTAAATGATTGGTGAGTAAACAACCAAAGCACTGAAAATATGTGTTCCATGTTATCCTCTACATCATCATCTTTAATTCCTTTCACAGTCCGTTTTCCTATGAAACCACAGCTTTCTATTCCAGTGTGTTAGTCCAGTGCTTTCTATTCCATTAAGTGTTATTAATGTGCTCTGCCTATGTGCTCATTTTTTGGAACCACTAATAATGAAGGTAGGCAGTATATATATATATATATATATATATATATATATATATATATATATATATATATATATATATTTGTGTGTGTGTGTGTGTGTGTGTGTGTGTGTGTGTGT
>JAVQJL010010721.1:0-13609 GCA_036024295.1 Nannoperca obscura | reverse complement strand
ATGCCAGCCTATCATCCATCCTCATTGTGGCATTTGCCACTTGATTGACGTACAGGGCAGCCAGTTTTCTAACACATGGGCCACCACGCTTGCGCGTGCAAACCTACAAGCTACTGCGGAAAACGCCCGCGATCCTAGTTACCTAGTAGCCTTCCAATTTATTTCTACTTAAGAAAGGGCATACAAATGAGTGGGGGAGCTGGACCAAGTAAAAAACCAAAAACGTATCACTTCCATCCGGAATGGGAGGCAGACTTTTTAGTCACAATGTCATATTCGAAGTGCGTTTGTCTAATCTGACAAATTGCTATCGCTATTCTGAGGAAGGGAAATGTGGAGCGGCTTCATAAAAACTGCGACACTGACTTCCCGCCGAAAGCGAACTGAGAAAGAGAAAGGTCAAGGAACTAAAATCACAGTTGTCCGGACAGCAGTCATTTTTCTCACAGCTAACCTCAAAAGCTAAGGCAGCCACCGAAGCATCTTTTCGGGTGAGTCACTCCATCATTAAGCACAAGAAATCCTTCTAAGATGGAGAGATGATAAAAGAGGCCTTCGTTGAAGCAGCTGACTCGTTGTTTCGAGACTTTAAAAACAAACCAGAAATACTATCTTCAATCAAAGCTCTCCAGCTATCAAGAAGTACAGAGACAAGGCGCTGTGAAGTCATGGCTGAGGATTTGATACGTCAGCTGTGGAAGGACATGCAGACTGCCAGTGTTTCTCATTGCAGATGGACGAGTCTACGGACGTGATACAGCCCAGTTGTGCATTTTTGTTCGGATGGTGTTTATGACTGCAAAAGAGGAGCTGTTAACAATACTGCCCATGAAAGAGCACGCGCGGGGAGAGGATATTTTTCAGGCTTTCAAAAACTTTATCGAGAAAACCCAGCTCCCAGTGTGCAAATTGGTGTCAATCACCATGGACGGTGCACCCGCTTGATTGGCCGCTTGAATGGATTTATTGCCAAGTGCAGGGAGGACGATGCTTTACCCAACTTCCTTAATTACCACTACATAATACACCAACAAGCATTATGTGCGAAAATGCTAAACATGAAAGAGATAATGGATGTGGCAACGAAGATCACCTGTTCTATTCGAGCTAGATCTCTTCAAAGACAGCTGTTTCGTGTGCATCTGGAGAAGGCTGGTAGCGACCACTCTGACTTGTTGCTACACACTGACGTGAGATGCTTAGTAGGGGGAAATTCCTGCAGAGATTTCGAAAGCTCCGACCGGAGATAAAGGAGTTTCTCCTCGTCTCTAAACATGCAGAATACAACCAACTCCATGACGATCAGTGGCTACTGGACTTGGCATTGTTGAACGATCTTAATATAGAGCTGCAAGGAAAAGACAAAACCGTGGTCGCTATGATCAGCTCAGTTAATGCTTTCAAAAAAAAATGCAACATCTGGCCTCAAAGCTGCAGCGCCATGATTTGGGGAACTTCCAAAACCTCACATCAGAGCTGGAGATGCAATGGAAGGCGTGTGCACAACTTGACAGTGTGCGCTACACAGAGCCTATTGACAGACGCTTTCAAGACTTTGCTTTACTTGAGCCAGTCGCTACATTTATGTGCTACCCATTTCGGGAAGATGTTGAGATTGATTCACTCACATCAGAAATTGCAACGCTGTTTCACCTGAACTCATCTGGAGTGGAGGATGAGATTTTGACACTAAAAGCAGACATTCAGCTGAAGTCCAGGGCTCAGGGACAGTTCTGGAACTTTCTCACAGAGGAAAATAACCCAAACCTAAGGAAATGTGCCACCTCCTTGACTGCATTATTCGGCTCCATTTACTTATGTGAGTCAGCCTTTTCCCACATGAAGATTATTAAATCCAAACACCGTTCCACCATGACTGATGATCATTTGGAAGTCTGCTTGAGGGTGGCCACCAGCAGCTACTGTCCGGACTATGCAACCCTGGCTGATTCTGTTCAGTGCAAGTCATCAGAGTAAGGAGAGTAAAAAAAGATATATGTTCATGTTGTTTACATTGATAATGTAAAATAACATTTTGACTTGGTCATTTTAAAAGTAGCTCGCAAGCCAAAAAAGTGTGGGCACCCCTACTCTAATAAGCAATGCTTCAGCTTTGTCTCGCCTCGGAAGTCACATTTTCTCCAAGTGACCATAGCTGATATACAGTTTGCTGGATTGTTATTAGATCCGAAAACCATGGTAACAGTAATGGGACCCCACCCGGACTTAATAAGAAGTGATTTGGACCCCGGCCTCGGGTCACAGGTTCTGGTTTCTAAAAACCGGGCAAGTCCATGAAGAAAATTTGACTAAAACTAAAATCAGGTGCCAACATGAACAATGCTTTGATCTCCTTGTTCTTTTATATTAGTAAAGATCAATCTAGACATCTTACAGGTGATAGGCTGCACCTTTTTAACTGCTTTTGGTGATGATTGTTTCCATGGTTACAATGTCGAGCAGCTCTAGTTAAATAAGGAATTATGTAATGGCTAAAACATTTAGCTGCTTTCTGGCTAACGTCCTCTCTACAAGCCTTCGTAGTCTTTGTAGTTCAACAAGTCCAGAGTGCTGACGTTCCTCTACAGTAATGATCTCGCTGACTCAATAACAACTGAAGTAGAGTCTCAGTTATACATTTATGCATCCACAGAAAAAAGGAGAGCAGTCAAATGCAGAAAACTCAAATTCAATATGCTAAACATGCACAAATACAGGCACTCAGTGGCAAGAGGGCGGCAGAAAAACATAACATACATGCAGACATAATAAGGTGTGAGACTTTCCCTTCATTTGTGATCCGCAGATCCTTATCAAATCTTTTTGTGTCTTCACTTATCCTGAAGATAATTTTGGTGAAGATTTCTGTCCTTTCTCCCGACTGAACCCTTCATCCTGCTGCCTTTGTTCGGAGGACTTAAACATGGCTTGGTTACGTGAGAAGGTGAGAGGGGCGAACTGCAGCGCCCTGGTTGTGTACGCGCATTATTCCATCATGTCACATCTGTTAAGAAATGTCGACACACACTCAGAAGAGATGATACACCCCCTCCCCTCCCCACCACACACACACACACACACACACACACACACACACACACACACACTCAAAGGCATTGAGACTGTTTTAAAAATTAACATGCAGGAAAAAAAGTGAATAATATATCAAGCAGGGTCCTGAAGATGAATCCCGTGACAGGATGTGGCCTTGTGTGGTTGGGGATTTATGACACCGGTGTCATTCTGCATACAAGCCGATGAATATTGCAAACCCCCGGTGGATTGCTCCTTCCACACATCTGGTGGCCTGCCTTGATCAATTAACCAGCTCAGGAATGGACAGGCATTGCTCTTCCCCTCTCTCTTCCACCTCCACCTCCTCTCCGTCTCTTCCCCACCGCTGATGTGCGGAGGAAGCAGTTACTTGATGAGGGTCTCAGAGGAGCGTTGAAAACTGTGACGTGTTCTGTTTTAGAGTGTGCTGTCAGGTTTGTGGTTGCAAGGTTCCACGTGTGCGTTTGTGTGTGTGTGTGTGTGTCTCTCAGTGTCTTACCCTCGGTCATGCAGAAGACTCTGAGGAAGGCTAGGAGCTGGGCTGAAATGGGGGGTTCATTACAGTGCAGAGCAAAGATACAGGACCTGAAAGCACAACATACAGAGAGTTACAAACACACCCAACAACCAAACTAAAATCAGAACACCTGAGCATGGACATGGTTTACACAGAAAACCTCCAGATCACATATATAGATAAGATATAGATATGTTGTAAGAGACTACTCATCCAGCTCACTAATCTTGTAATTGGATCCACAAATAAAAAGAACATACAGCACTTTCTGGTTTGCTCTGCATAACGACTTCTTTGAGGCCACATCGAGTTTTTGTTGAAGATGTAGCCTCAAACAAGTCAAACTATACTATTATTACTAACTATTATTGTTGGTTCCTGTTGTTTTTTTGGGGGTGAACTACTCTGAAATGTTGAGCTTTGATTTTCACGAGAGCAAGTATAATACGGACCTCCTGCATGTCACCTGATTCAAATCTAATTCTTTCTTGGGTCTCTCTAAAACGTAATATTAACGTTGCTGTTTGAAGTATTTCTCAGGATGGTTAAAGTCAGCAGTGTGACAGAAAATATATGAAACAAGTGTGATCCAGGACTCAGTAGAATCCATTCCACATCATAACATTACACACGGAGGTAATTTGAGACAAGGCAATATTTTTCCCCTATTTCAGCAAAGTGATCGATGTGGCGATCGGTAGCACAGGGTCGACATTATTACAGCACACAAATGCATTACAACCGCCCCCCCCCCCGCTCCTCCTATTAAATTAGCCCTCTGTCCACTGCTCCGGCATCCAGCTCAAAGTTAACTCCTTGTAGGGAATGCTGTACTTTAAACTCGGAGTGTTTAAAGGGTTTGCAGACTTCGGAAGAAGAGCTAATTACAAACTTGTAAATGAATAGTCAAATGTGCTCACTTCCTTCCACTTATCAGACTGTTGAAAGAATAAAGGAGAGGAAAAAGGAGTGATTTCCACGTTGTTAAAGGAGTCTGATGATAGCAGCCGCTCAATATCTCAGCGAGGCCCGGCACCCAATCTGTTGCCGTTTCCTTTGAAAATGATCTACGAGCATATCTGTCAGTTTAATAGAGCACCCCGGCAACAACAGGGATTGTTTCATTTAATTTCCACTGTTGAGATTTAGACTGTCATCAATAAGAGATTAAAAGGCGTCTGATTAAAAATGCCGAGCAGAGAATGCTGCATAAAATTAAGGGGCTAATGATAAAATGATTAAGCTTCTTGGTGATGAAAGTGTTGGGGCGGATGGTAAATTGATACTTGGTGGGGCGGGAGAGAAAAAAAAGAAACCTGCTGCAACATTTATATTATGTATTTCAATTACGCCAAAGGGGGCCTAATTGATTGAAATATCTGCTGTTGGAAGACAAAAGTGCACTGCGGCTATATGAAAGGTGCACGCAGTTAGTCCTGTGCCTGAAGCTCTCTTTGACCCATATTAAAGCTTCAGACTCAGTCATTGAGTTTGCAAACGAGTAGAAAGAAAAGAGTGTTTGTCCTTTGAAATGGGAAACGAAACACTAAACAGTGAGAAGAGCCGGACATACGCTGGGATGCCGGCTCGTGCCAGCACTTCGGCCTTCATGGCGTAGAGGCGCTCGCTCTTACTGACGCCCAGCTTGATCTTCACTCGGTCGTGGGAGTTGTCTTGGAAGAAGAAGCCGTTGTGGATGACAAACTCGGCATTGGATCTCGTGCCATAGAAGATGTATATCTACAGGAAAAAGAAATCATCGACACTGTTATCATCATGTGTCTACAGTGCATTCAGTTAGTATTTAACCCTTTGCTTTTTCTCAGTTTTCACTCTCACTACAAGTGTTAGCTAATATATTTGGCTACTCAGTAATGTCATCAGGTTCCTGTTGTAAAACTGCTTTACTTTACTCAGCAGCTAACAGCCATAGCATTGAGAGGAGCTTTATGTGAGAAACACAGAGACAAAACCAAAGTAGAAGTAGGACAGAGTGAGTGCTCTTCACCTGCTCGTTCTCCTTGTAGTCCTGCAGTGCCACACATTCACAGCGGTCGTCCTCCAGGTTGTAGCCGGTAGTGATCTGCACATGGACACAACTATGACTAATTCAACCCTTACCGACGCTCAATAAATTAATTTATTGATGATCATAACAACTTTTATTGGCCAGCCAGGATTGTATGTGTATGTTTTGATGTTTTCCCACTTGGTGATATTGGCTTGGTGATACCACAGCAGAAGTCAAAATTCCATCTAAAACATTCCCTGCTACATTCCTCATCAGCCTATAATAATGTGTGTGTGTGTGTGTGTGTGTGTGTGTGTGTGTGTTGAAGACTTTACCAGTCCATTTGTGTGGTTACACATGTCCCAGAGGGGGATGAGGGCCAAAGTGACCCGGCTGCCGTCCTCAGTTGGGATCTGGTTCTGACGGGTCATCACCGAGGACACCGCCCACCTGTCACATACAAAATCAACCAATCAGTGAAGTTTATTTACTCCACTGACCTCCTCCTGGACAGTAGGTTCATGGAGAGAGAAGGAAACAAGGCACAGGGAGAAGGACAGAGGACGAAGGAATGAGGATGGACAGAGAGAAGCCAGGTGGACGAGAGATTGAAGGAATACATCTCTACTGCTGGTGTGTTATTGGCAACACATTGGAATGATAAATTATGGTGCTTTTGTTGTTCACTTCCAAAACACAACTCTACTCATCCAAGCAGAAGAGCTCAATCATTGTCCCAGGTATGTTTCATACTTAAATATGAAACACTGTGCCTTGAAGTGGAAACTGGGGGATAGTTTGTCCTTTTCTGCTACTCAATTCTGGAGAGAATCATAACACCAGGCATTGAAATCCAATGGTGAGATTCACAAAGATTCACCTTCCTAGTCTACGCCCTCTGTGGAGGACAAGTGATGATAACTTATTGCACAGGGATGTTTAAAACATTGTTACTGTTTGCCTTCACTTTCTCAGCTTTGTTTGTCCACGTCTCCTGATCTCAGTGCAATGTTATTATTACCAATAGGAATGATGGCCAAACCGATGTTGGAATAAACCAGAATAACGCTTTTCCATTTGCTCCAGTTTATAGGAACAACTTGCATAACATGTAGTGGATGATGTGAACAATCAACACACACACACACACACACACACACACTGACCTGTAGTCGTCAAATGTGAAGCTGTCCTTCAGGGGCAGTTTGCTGGCGGCGGGATGAGTCTGGGGATGGAGGGAAGAAGGTGGACGAGAGGAAGAAGGGAGAGAGAAGGAAAAAACACAAATGAGAATGAGGAATTTCATTATGCAGGTTTGCTGGAGGGGGCTGCCTGACAGGGATGCCTAACAAGAAGGACTGGGAGTAGGGGGCCACCGTTGGGGCGCGAGTCTGTGTGTGTGGTCGGTTAGTGCAGTGTGACACTCGCCCCCCCACATACATCACTGTCAACTTAATTTGTTGTGGCCAGAAGCCGTCATAAATCTGCCTCATCAAGTTGGGCCTGAAACGGGGTGTGTGTGTGTGTGTGTGTGTGTGTGTGTGTGTGTGTCCATCCATGGCACTCGTTTCTCCATTTAAAGCCACAGCCACCCCCTACCTGAGGTGGAGGTGGGGGGATGACGACTGGGCAATACATGGGATGACCTGTAGTTTTTGAATATACTTGCAGGTGGTGCAAGTTTTCTGTTATTCTTCAGTTTCCAATATAAAATGAATGTTTTATAACAGATGTAAACAAATATAAGGACAGTATTTGTCAACAATTGTAATTTCCCATATGAAGACATGTTATATATTCCTACAGCACCAGTTCTAGTTAAACAGATCAACACTTAGATCTGCTTCCAGCTCCATTATACTGTTAGAAACCAGTTATTACATGTTTAAAGAATGGGACTTAGGTGTTACCCATGTTATATAGCAAAATGGACCTTCCATTTTTGTGTACACCCTGTTTGACAAACCTTTGGTTCCAACAACACTGTAAGTCTGTCTTAAGAGAAGTGCTATATAAATAACGTTATTATTATAATGCTGTCTAAAGGGCCGGGGGTCAGAGGGAGAGACTTGAAGCACGGGTTCTGGGCGAGAGACACACAGACAAGACACATATGTAACGTGTGACTTACCTTCACTTGGGTCAGACACAGGAAAGTGTATCATCTTACACATAAAAATGAAAAATGGAATGCGAACATTTCCTTTAAATTGACAGCGATCAGTACATTAGTTGTAAATCAACTGGCAGGTGATGTGTGAGCACAGGAAACTTCAGAGAGGAGAAGAAACCTGACAACCAGTTCAGTCACAGTTTCACTGAGGGGCTGCAGGAGACGGACACAAGGTGTCAAAAACAGCTCAGTGGACTATCTACACACCAACACACAGCACTGCACGCTCAGCTCTTCATGCATTAGCATCCAAAGACAAGGGTCATCCATCATGTGCCACTGGGGGGGCAGAGTGGACAGGTAAAGTCTGAATAAATGACTGGACAAGGAACTACATGGACTGCTAATTGGCTGAGTGAGGGTGTCCAATCACAGCCAAGATTAGAGACACAGCAGAGGAAGATGAATGGTTTCCGTGCTACTCGCCACAATAGTGCTGCTATGTTCACATTTTGTTCCTAACTGGCACTGCGGATGGTCTCACACTTTTCCACTGACGGACAGGTGGTGGCAGTGACATGCCAACAAACAAAGCACAAGGCAGGAAAAAGGGACAAAAACTGCTAGCTAGCAAACATGGAGGACAGAAATGCATTCAGCACGTGTTCGACCTCCGGGAACACAACTGAATGAAAAAAAATTGTCTACAAGAAAACTCCTCGGCACCTTTATGCTGCTACTACAGCAAGTAATGTATTAGTGTTCTTCCAACTGCAACAGGGCACATATAACAGGTACAGCACAAAGACAGCCATCATTAACATGATGACACATCGAGAGCTCTGATGAATGAATTGAAGCCAGTCTTAATGCTATGCTAGGCTAACGTGTCCTGACAATCACTGTGCTGTGAAGACATGAGATTGACATCAATCGTCCCGTCACACTGAAAGAGCTAAAACAACAGACAGAAACTGGAAATAAAAGTAAACCAGGTTGAGTATTCGATAAAAGCAAACATCTGGAATACAGATGATTACTATTGTTTTACCCCAATGGTCCCAAACAGCGCGCACCATCATATACTGAAGGTTGGGAAGTGTTTACACGCTGGGGCCAAATCTCTGTTTGGGGGAATGCCTGTCTGTATACATCAGCATACATCAGCGTGTGTGGCTGATCATACTTCCAACACACCGGACAGGCAGAGGGCGGGGAGGCAGGAGTGGGGGTTGGAAACACAGTAAGAAGGGAAGGGGGGGGGGGGCTTTGAGGAAGGTACATTCAGGTCAATTCAATTCAAAGCCAATGTGACAAGCTAATTTTCCAGCCCGGTCATCTGAGGAGGAGGGAGGAGGTGGGGACAGAGCGAGGAGCTACACGAGGAGGGAGGGAGTGTATGTGTGTGTGTTAAGAAAGGAGATGTATCAAAGATGAGGGGACAGGACACACACACACACACACACCTCCATGAACCAGTCTCCATCTCAAGGCAAGTGCAACACAGTGCTGTTTGTCCTGTTGCAGGCCAGCTTCCCTTGTGGACGATGCACTTGTGCTACTGAAAGCACAACTTCCAGACTGTATCTACACTGTCCATAACGTATTGATAAATGTCCATATCCTCCAAACAGTGAATTATTGATTCTTTAAAAATATGAAAAATGTCCAGCACCAGAAAAATGTCACTTTATTCAGCCTAACCATCACAGTGACATATCGTTTTACTGCCGCTGTTACCTACTTTTTAAATAACAATTCCCTAAATCTCGATGCAGAGTTGAAAAGATACAAGACAGATTGAGTGCTGTGTTTTATTCGGAAGCGCTAAAGGTTGATTTGATTCTTTTAAAAAGCAGTTTTTCACGTGAACGGGGCACGTTGAATCTCAGAGCATCAGGAATGTACGTTGCTACAAGAAAAGAAACGCAGTGAGTGACAATCATGGCCAGCGGAGGAAAGAAAGCGCTTGAGAGGCCTCTTGCATCATTTAAATCCCAGGTATGTTGCATTTGTGCTTCTTGGTTTAATATCTTGACGGAAAAAGGGTGGCGGACAAAACAGTAACAGTGTGTAGACACTTTGCCATGTGAAAAGACATCACCCAGGTGATGGAAGATAAAGTTATTTGTCTCACTTTTTAAAGAAAATATTAATAAATTATTAAATAATTATAAAAAATGATCCATGAGCCATGAATCCAGTCTGTGGGTTTTGTGATCCGGTACACCATTACTAGTCATACATGTATCACAAGCACAACAACAAAGCAAGGTATTGACAGGGAACATAGTAAAAGTACTACAAAATCATAAGACATCACCTCATCAATCATTTAAAGATTACTTATTGATCACTTGTTTTTGTACTATGGAAAAAGAAAGCTGTGCAACATGTAAGTATGGTCATTAACCATACAAATAACAGCACCAACCAGACCACACCTCGACAGTTACAACGTCCTGTTAGAAACAACGTTAGTGCCAACAACAACAACTGCCACATGAGCTGAATGCAGGCTAAAAACCACAGGCATGCTCTCCCATAATCCAAACACACTATACACAATACTGAGCCTACATGTCTGTGGCATCATAACACACAACAGTCAGTGTAACAGGCGAATGCAATCCCAGTTGATCAGTAAACTCTCCCTCCAGCTACATCGTTAGCCTCTCTCATCCTGCTAACACACCTGCGTCAGAGAGGTCAAAGTTTAAAATGAACTTTATGTTGTAACCATAGACTGTATATAAAGATGGACTACATGACAGCTTCCCAAAAGTGAAGCCAGACATCTGGATCACCCCCTGGTGGCTGGCTGCAGTATAGGTCATAAACCCCGCTGTGACAGCTGTGGTTGTCCTCACAGTTGTGTCCGGGCGGGTGTATCAGGCTGTGAATTACTCTGGCTCCAAATAACGTCACCAACACAAGATGGCAGCACCCAAATCTGCAACTCCCACATTACATTAAGCTAAGGTACCTGTCAAAAATACATAGCTGGTACAGCTAGCTGGCTCTTCCATCCCTCTAGTTACTGTGCTGCCTGGCATCACAGTTAGCAACTGTACCAACAGATGATGCGTATTGAGATACAGCCGCAACATTTAATCCACGTATATCGATAGTAAAATGACACACACAATGTTCCAACATTCAGATCTAATCTGTCTGTCTATCAACAGCTTTACTTAGAAAACAGCATTAATCCCTGAAGCAGGGAGTCAGCTGGATATGATGCAAGGTCCCTGCTTCAGGGACCAAAGTCACCGTAGCTAACTGGTTGGCCTGTTGTAGTTTAAACAAAAGACACACAGAAAGTGGACATTTGCATTTTGGGTCATCCATCCCTTCAGGACCACAACAGTAAGAAAATGATCAGCATCCAGACCATGTGTCAGAGTCTCCATGGTGTTCCAAGACTGTAGATTAGCACTAATATCAACATGCATCAAATGGACAGGATTAGACCAAGACCAGTGGCTAGACCTCCTCCAGCACTGGTATTTCACTGACATCCAGTCATTTAGATTACAACACTGCCACCTAGTGGTGTCCACTGAAAATGCACTCAGCATTCATCTATAGTTAGCCCTCATTTATACATTTAACTCTTAAAACCTGTAAATACTCTAAAACAAATTGAAAAAGCCAATAAACTAATCAAGCATACTGTCTTAAGTATTGCATTAAATGTGTGTGTGAGGGAAAGGATTCAGAACATTCACCCTACCCCCCGTCTGTTCGTGATTTGATTAAAACAAACACCTAGCTGCTGACAAAAAGACTTCTTTCTCCGCTGATATAAGTCGAAGTCTGCCTTCAGAGGACGACTGTGGTGAGCGGGGATCAAAGCTGAGCTGTCGTTTCACCATGCTTCAGATTAATAATGGGACATTAGCATATTTTGAGATTACAATCCCACTATCTATTGTGTGGGCCTGTTAACCAATATTTCATCATATACCATAATCACTGGCTCCGTTATTCCATTTGCTGCCACATTACACTGGACTGTCTTTGTGTAATCATTTTAAAAAGTTCACAAAGTAAATCTTTTGCCCAAATTGAAAAAAGGGCACTGCTGATCTTGATATGTAAAACACTTTGTGATACATGAAATTATGATTAGAAAAAGTTTGAGTTGAGTCAATCATCAGTGACCATCTGTCGGATGAACTGTGCCTGCGCTTCCACTTGTGATTTAAGGTGTTTTTCAGTTCCCACAAACGAAGCCACGGCTCTTCTAACTCTATATTTTGGCCCGATGGCTCCCCCTCCTGGTCATGGTGGAGAACTTGAGGCATATGACTGAACCCTTCTTTCTCAGCGCTGCTCAGTACAGAAGTGCAAAAGATTGTGTGCTCAGAAACTGCAAATGTCTTTTAGCCAGACAGAAGGAAGGAAGACATGCTAAGACACTATTCATACTCCAGCTGCATAGTATGCAGTGACAAATACCCAGACGTCTACTAGATCAGCAAGAATCACTTGTATTGGGTCTCACAGGACATATTTAAGCGCCCCACAATGCATTGCATCTCTTAGCTCGGACCAGTGATGTCGTGATCAATAGTCTGCTGTAATGTCTCACCTAATCATTCATTTAGCAGGTAGTATGCAGTACATACTGATAGACTATGTAGGAGGAGGCTGTATCGCGTACTTACACTTAATATTTTGAGTGCACAAGTGTGTTCACACTGACAATTATGGCCTATCTATCTTAAAGCAATATTATAAGTGTTGTAATAGAGTTTAAATACATCTAAAGTTGTTAAATTGAAGTTGAAAAAAAAACAAACAAACATTTAAACACGTCTAAGCTCCCAACCCAGCAGAAAAACTACAGCAAGGTATTAGATCCTGGTGGTACGGAGCTCATGAAATGAACAAATAACAATAATGACAATAATAATAATAATAATAATAATAATAATAATAATGAAAATATAGTCTTGCCTCAGGAAACTGGAAGTCTTATTTTCAAGTGCTGATTCTATGATAAGACACAATTCAGGGGCCGCATCCCTCTAAAGAACGTGGCCATACTGGGTGTTGTTAAATTAGTCGGTCTGGTCTACAGAGGATTTCCGATTTGTGTCACCAGCGCCAATAAGAATTCTAAAAGGTGACAATTTAGAGGGGGTGAACTGACTGTCTCCTTTTGTCTCTGCGTGTTTTCTGGGCTTCCATAACGACACACATTTGTACAGTGTACAGTGTGTCTGCCTACCTGTACCAGCTTGTAGAAGTAAGCGTATTGGCGTGCAGTGTTTTTATACTGGCTCAGGATGTCCTGCACTGCCTGCGTGCCCAGCAGGAGCTGCACCTCGTCCTGCTGGTAGAACAGCGGCGTGTCGTACTCCTGAGGAAGACTGCGGATGTACGGCAGCCAGGATGAAGCAGGGTTGGCCCTCTCGCACAGCAGGTGGAAGGCCAGCGCCACGTTGCCCATGGCCTGCAGGATCCTGTCCTGGCTGTACAGAGGACCTGAGACGTGGAGGTGAACAGTGATAGGTACAGGATGGCAGCAGACTGAAAGTGTGGTACAGGCTGACATTTGGTGAAAGTGTTCTACTACTCTCACAGAACATCTGTGGTGAAAGAGATCAGACGTGCAGCAGCCCCATGATCAGCAGGGTATATGTCCAGGTTAAACATGCTATAGTATATTTCTACATGTGGTTAGGACAGTCTATTCATTCATTCAATGTTGTTGAAACAATGGTTATATGTTAGGTAAATCCTTGACATTAGAAGGTGAATCATCTGCTGGAACTGGTTCCATTTGCTGATGCATGATGGCCAAACACTTTAATGTTGTATACTTATAATATGAAGTCCTTACCCAGCACAGAGTTCTGAGCCGACTCCACCGTCATTAGCATCTTCCTGGGAATCCACAGGA